>BMAU01020160.1:0-28069 GCA_019973935.1 Trichonephila clavipes
CTGTTTTCGGTCAATGTTAAAGGATAGGGATGAAACGGCAAAGACATTTGTGGGCAGGAAAAAGCTCCAATAATAATAAAAAATTTTATGGATATAAAGAAAATAATTGTTTAAAGGATAGTGTTTTTGAATTTTGATTTTTGGAAAATTACACAGTTTTCAGCATTTTTGCAAAATGAAATTTGACTTTTCTATGTTAAAGTATAGGAGGTGGTAACGCAAAAGACATTTTAACAGAAAAAAACATTTTTTAGAGTAGAATTAAATAGTATATAAGAAAGCAAGCTTCCCTCTTTGGACTAGTGTAGCCAGAATTAAGTTTTATGTTTTTCTTAATTAACTTTTTTAAATTTTAAGTTCATTCTGAATTATTTTTGGCGTAGTTAGGACTATCTCAAACAGATGGCACCACCATCGTTTGAAAAGCGAATTTATTCTTGGCTACGAATACTTATTTTTGGCGATATCTTTCTGAAATATAGTCGCCAGCTGAAATTATGGTAACTTGCAAATTGTTACAAATAGTGGACAATGGAAAAGATTTATGATGTACAGAGATTTAACATCTCAAATCTGACGAACTTTCCGATTTAGGAAAGTTTTAAATATTTTCTGCATGTGTGCTTTAAAAAAATCGTTTATAATTATACAGCTTAGATTTTTTTTTTTTTTTGTCTGTTATTGAAGGAATGTCTGTAAGAATATTTAAATTCTGCGAAATGACTTAACGCGAAGAATGAAAGTATACTTACTTTATACTTGATCGAAAGTTGTGAATTAACTCTAAAGAACACAAATTACTTCTCCTTGCTCACAAATTAAAATTTTAATCTAATTATTGTAATGCAATTATTATTATTATATTATTATTTTCTTTTTAACTAACAAAAAATTTTTCCCATCGATTTTATATTTGACGTAAAACTTTACCATAAACCATTGGAACAATTATTAACACAAAATATTGTTTTCTAATTTAATTAACAGAAACTTATTTTTCAATTAATTATGTTCAGATTCTAAGCCGCACCCCAAATTCTCAGCACATTTTTGTGAAAAAAATAGTGTAAAATATATTATCGATATATGATATATTTACGGAATGAAAAGTGGCTGCGATACCTAGTGGTCAAGGTAACGTACTCGTGGCTGGCGTGTCATGAGTTCGAGCCTAGTACCGCTGAAGTTCTGTCGTGTAGGGGAGCGATGAACGTTAAATCTGAGTGCTAAAACGTCCTCTCATTGGTGTGGTAGTTAGGAGATGGGAGGTGCAAGCTCAGGTGTCGTCCTCGTCACTTGACTATGGTTCAAAGTTACGAGGTCCGTCACCAAAAAGCCCTCGTGTAGCTGATCAATATGACATTTATATTCAATCACTAACTAAACGAAATAAAAAAAAAACAATAAAGGTGAATTAATAAAAAGTGAATAATTAATTTACTTTACCAGCATTAAAAACTTTTTCAGTCTTCGAATCTAAGCTGCACCAGAATTTTGTAGCCTAAGTATCGGGAAAAAAAGTGCGGCTTAGATTCGAATAAATTCGAAGAAAAATTCAGTGTAATGAATGTTCGCTACATGTCTAAAGACATGTGCCAGTACAGATATACGATAATTTAATGGAAAACCATCTTTCAAAATTAAAAGTACAAAATATCTATGATTTAGAGAGCGAAACTAGGGGCAAGCATCTTCTGAACGATGGAGATATGAGAGATCGTTGAGACTCTCATCTTCTTTTTTTTCAAAGAAATTGCTTGCAGGAAAAAAATCTACTCCGTGTTTTCGAAGCTTGTGATGCGCATTGTGTATGGTAGAGACTTATGCAATGCAGCAATGAAATATGGATTGGCAAACGAGGAGATCGCTCGGAAGCAGTATGAGAGGAATATTCAACTGAAGTAAAAATATGTGGCTTATTTGTGGACAAAGATAAACCCTTTTTGTGTGCTTCACCCGATGGATTGGTTGGTGATGATGGACTCATAGAAATTAAATGCTCTTATTCTGCGAGATCTGAATCAAATCTGCTGGAATTTTTAATTACAAAAAAAAAATAGTCTAGGGTTTCAAATTTTCCAATAAAAAGGGGAATCTATTTACCATTAAATCATAAATTTTACTTTCAAATACAAGGTCAGTTATTTATTACACAACGGAAATGGTGTGATCTGTATTTATGGTACAAAAAAGGATTCGTTAACTCTGCGTATAGAGGCAAACGAAGAGTTTTGGAAAGGAATTATTCCAAAACTATAGAAAAGTTTTATTTTAAATGTGTTCTTCCTGAAATTCTTGATGGAAGAACACCACGAAATATGCCTTTGAGGGAGCCGTTATATGTAGAGGAATCTAGTAGAAGCAAAAAACAGAAAATGATTGATATAGGTTAAGAAATGAAACCTATATATTATCGAATGATTATTTGATTAACGTCAAGCTTTGAAGCTTCACTGGGACTATCGCCGACCTCGTCATTTCGATCAAGTGACGAGGACGAAATCAGAGCTGGAACCGCAATCTCCCAAAATTTCCACCATTAGCAACATATAGTATCATCTACTTCAAACATCTGCTTTGAGGTTCAGCCTTCTACATAGCGGACGGCCGCGGTAGCCGAGTGGTATAGGTATCGGACCGTGGCTTGCCTTGCCACGAGTTCGAGCCTAATACCATTAAAGACCCGCCGTGTAGGGCAGCGATGCACGTTAAATCTGTCGAGAGCTGAAACGTCCTCCCGTTGGTGTGGTGTGGGAGTTAGGAGAGGGGGGTGCCAGCTCAGGTGTCGTCCACGTCACTTGACCATGGTTCAAAATTACGTGGTCCGTCGCCAAAAGCCCTCGTGTAGCTGAACAGTGCGACGATAATATTCAATCAATCAATCAATCTATTCTACATAGCGGATCTTCAGCAGGGACACCAGAATTCAAACCGACGATGCAACACCACGTCGATCACGAGTTCGTAACCATGAACTCTTGCCTACTGTGACCTCCTATATCTCTTCTCGAACAGGATACCGTAAAAACTGTCCGTGATATATATTTTTATAATTAAGTATATTACTTAGCCATTTATTTGGATTCCTACATAGAATGAAACTATTATTTTGTTACCAAATATGCCCAAAAATTAAACAATAATGCAATTTTCTTTGATTTAAATATAATGTTAACTTCCAAATTGAAAAATTGTTATTCACATATATATTCATTAAATAAACATAAATTTCTTAGAAAAAATAAAAGCAATGTTTATATATTATATGCTTGATTAACTGTGCTTGATAATTAATTGCCAGCCTATTTTCTCTCCCTTATATAATGATATTTTAATCGTTCTCTAAAGTTACAAAAGTAATTTTAATTTCAAAATATCTCCATTCTTTCTTCCTTTTTTTTTTTTTTTTTTTTTTGCTGAACATGAAATAATTTTGTAATTCTTATTTTCATTTACGTACCATTTCTTATAAAAAATATTTTTTGAATTTAAAAATTATTTTACAAACATACGTAAAATAATGGTCAAAACCATAATTAACCAGTTTTTTAATGAAATAGCTGCTTACTATCTTAGAAAAATATCAAAATTGATAACCTTTAACCTTTTAACATTTAAAACTACTTTTTTAAAGAAAACTATTCAAAATTGTTTCCCTTAAACCTTTAATAATGTAATACAGGTGTAAGTGTAAACCTAATTGGAAATTTCTGAAACATTTTTTTTTTTGTACATAAGAACTTTATTTTGTAATACTTTTAGAAACATTTATTATTCCATTATAAAAGAATATTAAATCGTTTTTCTTTATATGTAGTGCCAACTAGATTGTGAATATTCCATTGTTTACTGTACCGGGACCAACAAAACAAATTTATTCACGTTAATACATTGTTTTTGCACAACTAAATCGTTTTGTAATGGAAAATGAACTTTTTTTTTTTTTTATTTGTGGATAAAAACACCTATAATCAAGGAGAGCGAACAACTTAATGACATTTTAAAAGACATTTGACGGTAAAATCTGTATTAAAACAAGAACAGCTCCTAAAATTTAGATTGCAAAATAGTCCATAGTTAGAAACGAATAAAGCATTCATAACAAATTATCAGAATCCATGAGTCGAAAAAGTAAGAAAGCCATTTTAGATCTCTCTCATGGTCAAGAGTCAACACTATTTTACTCCCCCCCCCCAAAAAAAGAACAAGTATTTCGTTTCACAGTCGTAAAGACTGTGGCCCTCTTCCCCCTGCAGAGAAAGGGGAGGATTCTATTGAAGGAAGTGCGCTACACACACACATAGAATTTTTTTTTTTTTTCAAAATCAACCAAAAAAGCGGAGAGCAGAGTGCACGCGATCTTCTCTTTTCAAATAATGTTCTGCGTTCCTTATGAGCTACGAAGAAAATAATTCTTCAAAATTATTGTTCTATTAATCTGAACCTCTTCCCACAATTGGAAGTGGTTCTTCAATTAGATTACAGAATGAGTGAACATCCAGCAGCTGCAGGCAGTGGTGAAATGTAACTATAAGCCAATTTTAAAAGTTAAAAAAAGTGGTATCTTAAAAAAAAAGTAAAAGTATTTATTTAAGATAATGTTCTGCGTTCCTTATGAGCTACGAAGAAAATAATTCTTTAAAATTATTGTTCTATTTAAATTATTTCTTTAAAGTTATTGTTCTGTTTAAATTATTTCTTTAAAGTTATTGTTCTATTTAAATTATTTCTTTAAAGTTAAACTTTTGATACATTTTTTACATAGAAAATTAAATTTTTGAAAAAAAATAGCAGTCGTGGGACTGCCGATAGAAGTGAAAACGGAACTATTAAGTTGAGAGTAATTAAAACTATATGCAAAAATTATATGAAATTTTTTATGTTTTATTTATTAGTTACATATGATGGGTTAAACAAATCATGAACAAAATATAAATACAAAGTGGTTGAAAAAATAATTAATATACAATTATCTTAATTATACATAGTATTTATATTTACAGAATTTCAATGAATTCAAGTTTGAACATTATTTTCATTATTTACATCATTGTCATCATTAATTTCGACAATACTTAGATTATCTGTTCGTTCAATCATTTCATTGTATTCTAAAAAAGATACAATAGGTTTATGGTAACTGTGAAATAAGAAATAAAAATGTTTGATTGAAATTTATCTAAATATCGTATAAAAACAGCATCGATAGTCGTTTTATACTTTGTTGTACTGACTTTTCGATCATTAGACATAGTCAAACCTAATGTTTCATTCAAAAATTCAATTAATGATAAATTTTTGTCATCTGCGAAGTTAATATTAAAGTCTCCGCTTAATATCATAGGTATGTCGTCAAATTTTTCGCCAAATCTTTTTTTTCGAGTAATTCAGAATCTTCTTTTGTGTAAATCATTAAATTTTCGAATAAAAATTGTTCTATCTGTTGCATAGATTTTTCAGGAGATATATAAACAGCAACCATTAAAATGTATTGTCCATTTTCAGAATTGCAACGAGCAACACATATTTCGCCTATGTCTGAAACATTAACACCAATCCCTCTAGTGAATTTAGTGTGGATGTCCATGTATGAAGTGACAATGTGTGATGTATCTTGTGTATGTTGATAAATAGCTACTCCTGCTGCTGGAACTTCAGGCCTTTTATAACTTGCAACAAAATTGAAATCTGGAATATGAATTGGTTCTTCATTTTTCATACGAGTTTCTGACAAAAGTAAAACATTTGATTTTTTACAATAGCATCGTTTTTTAGATCAGTTACATGTGCATGTAAACTTTGGCAATTGAATGAAAATATAGATAATCCTTTCTTGTTAGAAATGAATTCAAGAAAAGTTTGGGTGACTGTTTGTAGTGTATTGTTTTCAATCTTTTTAATTCTAATGTTAGATCTTCTCGATGACTTGTTGATCTCTTAAGATGTTTATCTGATTCTGAAGCATTTAAAGGTATTCCTGATCTACCAATCCAAAATTTCCAGCTGTCTTCAGTATTTTCTTTAGTAACCATAAATAAACCTTCAATCTTCGTCACTCTGGATAAAGCTACGTATACCAATTCTCTAGGATGTTTGCGATCATATTCGTAAACAATAGCATCATAAGTACCTCCCTGTGATTTGTGAATCGTCATTGCCGAGTGAGTGAGTTAATATTAACGTCGCACTGTTCAGCTACACGAGGGCTTTTGGCGACGGACCACGTAATTTTGAACCATGGTCAAGTGACGTGGACGACACCTGAGCTGGCACCCCCCTCTCCTAACTACCACACCACACCAACGGGAGGACGTTTCAGCTCTCGACAGATTTAACGTGCATCGCTGCCCTACACGGCGGGTCTTTAGTGGTACTGGGATCGAACTCATGACATGCCTGCCATGGTTGGATACCTTAACCACTGGGCTACCGCAGCCCCATCGTCATTGCCAAAGCAGAAACAAGTGGAAAATGTTTTCGTTTCGCTATTATGGTTTTATTATTATTGAGTGCTACTGATGATGTTTGAGAAGTGATGGGCACAGCATCATCATCAAGATTGAGGCGTGCACTGAGATTTCTTAATTTTGTAGCTTGTTTTCGTCCACATGATTTTGGAAATTTTAACCAAATTCTTATAATATCACCATTCTCATCTCTCTCTACATGATACAATTATCCAAAAAGCGTCCAACGCGCACATAATACAGTCAGAAATAGTCGATGTATTAGTGTATACGTGTACACAGGCTACTGCGCGTGCGCTAGTCTGGCTCTCCATAGCTATAGATATACTATTATCATTAGCATGTCGGTGACGCGAACCGAGGATTTTACCCTCTACCAAAACGCTCAACGCGACTAAAGAAGTTTTCACTTCAACAAAGCACGTATTTTATATCTAACAAATTACACAAACAAACAATAACTTCGTAAAATTGAATTTTACAATAAATGAACATATTTCATAAAATCTAAAATTATTATAACATTTTTTTAATTTTCCAATTTTAAAATCCACGAAAAAATTTTATCAAATAACTAGAAATCTATTTTACCACGCTAGTAAGATAAATCTTATACCGTAATAATACTCATTTCATGATGAAGAGGTTAAATATTAAAAACATAATTAAAATGAATAATGCTAAATTTTAAATACAAATATTCGTACAAATATTAAAAATGTTTAAAAATATATTCGTTGTTTTCATTATTCATTTATCTGTATAAAAATATTAATATGTTTCATACTCACTTTTATACTGAAGTCAATGAATTTAAATTCAATAAATAAACAGTAATCCTTCAATTAAATAATTACAATAATAGTCAAATTAAAAATTCACTTAAATAAACAAAATCCAGTACACACAAGTTGAACTTCCCACGTGGTCAATTTAACTTTACTTATGTATATAACTACACTCTAATACTTAATGTACAACGCGTCACATTTACAATTACAGATGTACTGCTACTATAACGTATTGGTGACGTGACTCACAAAATTATACTTATCCAAAAAGCGTCCAACGCGCACATAATACAGTCAGAAATAGTCGATGTATTAGTGTATACGTGTACACAGGCTACTGCGCGTGCGCTAGTCTGGCTCTCCATAGCATGTCGGTGACGCGAAACTAGGATTTTACCCTCTACCAAAACGCTCAACGCGACTAAAGAAGTTTTCACTTCAAAAAATACAATTTGGTATAATAATCTGTTTCTGAATAGTTTTTTTTTGTCTGGAATCCCATTTACCATATTTTACACCATTTTAATGCAATGCAGAAATGTTCTCACTTATAATATAACTGAAAACAGTAACGATGCAAATTTAAATTTTATAAAATTTTAGTTCAGTAACATAATTTTTATATCAGTACCTCGATTTTTAAATAAATTTAAATAGAAAAAAGAATACAATTCTCTTTTTTTTTAATTAGAAGATACCAAGTTTAAATAATTTCTGAAATATAACCCTCTGAGTTACCCAATTTTCTAGATTAACGCTTAAAACTCAGTACATAAGTACACCAGGTGAAAAAACAAATTCCAATAACAGTCAAATTCTTTTTTTGTATTATTATTTTTTATGCTGAGGAATCAGCAAAATACAATACAAAAGAAAAAACTGACACATTTTGCATTTCTATAAGGAAACTGGCATCATGGTCAACTTATTTACACAGGTAATTTCAAATTTTGTACATTTGAGTGAAAATCATAACATAAATCTTAATATATTTTGCTCTTAGAAAATTGTCTCCTCAGTACAATAAAAGATTAAAATTCATAAACTGATGTATTTATGGGCTATTGTTTTTGCTGATAATTATCAAAAGACTAAGTCATGAATGTGCACTTTAAATGTGTTCCCTGAAAGTAAGTTTCTATCTACCTGATTTGTAACAGTTATAAATATTCAAAAGTAGTGTTTTACTAATAAAAATTCTATTGTGACACACCTTATTCTGTTCACATGTCTTCTTAATCTAACTTCAAGCTCTCTCCAAATATGATCTATAGGTATTTAAATATGTTGACTGAGGTGGTCATATTATTAATACATATGCATACATGAGTTTGCAAATTGTGATCTGAGCAACATTCTTAAGGCTGTTTTCGGTCAATGTTAAAGGATAGGGATGAAACGGCAAAGACATTTGTGGGCAGGAAAAAGCTCCAATGATAATAAAATTTTTTATGGATATAAAGAAAATAATTTTTTAAAGGATAGTGTTTTTTGAATTTTGATTTTTTGGAAAATTACACAGTTTTCAGCATTTTTGCAAAATGAAATTTGACTTTTCTATGTTAAAGTATAGGAGGTGGAAACGCAAAAGACATTTTAACAGAAAAAAACATTTTTTTTAGAGTAGAATTAAATAGTATATAAGAAAGCAAGCTTCCCTCTTTGGACTAGTGTAGCCAGAATTAAGTTTTATGTTTTTCTTAATTAACTTTTTTAAATTTTAAGTTCATTCTGAATTATTTTTGGCGTAGTTAGGACTATCTCAAACAGATGGCACCACCATCGTTTGAAAAGCGAATTTATTCTTGGCTACGAATACTTATTTTTGGCGATATCTTTCTGAAATATAGTCGCCAGCTGAAATTATGGTAACTTGCAAATTGTTACAAATAGTGGACAATGGAAAAGATTTATGATGTACAGAGAGATTTAACATCTCAAATCTGACGAACTTTCCGATTTAGGAAAGTTTTAAATATTTTCTGCATGTGTGCTTTAAAAAAAATCGTTTATAATTATACAGCTTAGATTTTTTTTTTGTCTGTTATTGAAGGAATGTCTGTAAGAATATTTAAATTCTGCGAAATGACTTAACGAAGAATGAAAGTATACTTACTTTATACTTGATCGAAAGTTGTGAATTAACTCTAAAGAACACAAATTACTACTCCTTGCTCACAAATTAAAATTTTAATCTAATTATTGTAATGCAATTATTATTATTATATTATTATTTTCTTTTTAACTAACAAAAAAAATTTTTCCCATCGATTTTATATTTGACGTAAAACTTTACCATAAACCATTGGAACAATTATTAACACAAAATATTGTTTTCTAATTTAATTAACAGAAACTTATTTTTTCAATTAATTATGTTCAGATTCTAAGCCGCACCCCAAATTCTCAGCACATTTTTTGTGAAAAAAAATAGTGTAAAATATATTATCGATATATGATATATTTACGGAATGAAAAGTGGCTGCGATACCCTAGTGGTCAAGGTAACGTACTCGTGCCTGGCGTATCATGAGTTCGAGCCTAGTACCGCTGAAATTCTGCCGTGTAGGGGAGCGATGAACGTTAAATCTGAGAGCTCAAACGTCCTCTCATTGGTGTGGTAGTTAGGAGATGGGAGGTGCAAGCTCAGGTGTTCTATTGAAGGAAGTGCGCTACACACACAGAGAGAAATTTTTTTTTCTCATGGTCAAGATTCAACACTATTTTACTCCCCCTCCGCCCCCCCAAAAGAACAAGTATTTCGTTTCACAGTCGTAAAGACTGTGGCCCTCTTCCCCCTGCAGAGAAAGGGGAGGATTCTATTGAAGGAAGTGCGCTACACACACACACACACACACACACAGAGAGAGAGAGAGAGAATTTTTTTTTTCAAAATCAACCAAAAGCGGAGAGCAGAGTGCACGCGATCTTCTCTTTTCAAACAATTAAATCTCACCAGCAATGACATCCAATAATTCACAAAATAGCTGTAAATTTATGTTTCGAGATATCTTTCCAATTTTTTCGAAATTTCGCAATTGTCCATAATTCTGGAGATCTTCGTATAATAAGGACCATTATAAATTTATCATCTTCCATCCTCTCAAAAATTGACACATTTGTTGAGTAATTCAGAGTACCACTGAGAATTGTACCTCTCGTGAAATAGGTTGCCAACCCCTGTTCTATTGTATAAAAGTAAAATTGTATCATACTGTTTGTTCATTAAAACGTGAAATTTAATTTTTCATTGCTTTAAATCCACCTATTCTAAATTTAAAAATAATTTGTTCAGGAAAAATTAAACAGTTTCGTTCTGTACATCATTTATCTAGAGAATTGATCGACAAACTGTGTTCCACGAGTCCCAATAAAAAAAAAAAATGGGAAAGAAAAATTACAAATATGTATGCAAAATGGATTTATGTTCTCATGAAATTCGTTTAGCCACAATTATCTAAAGCTCATAGACTAAAATTAAAAATTTTATTTATACATAATTTGAAAAATTTTTAAAACTTTTATTGTGTAATATAATAAATGAATTTTAAAACTTTATTTTATGCAGTAGATTGTGAATATACTATTGTTTGCTATCCCGAGTTCCACGAAGTAATTTTATACTAGTTAGTACAATGTTTTGAAACCTTTTTTACATTTGTAGGGGAAAAAACACCTATAATGAAGAAGATAAAAAAAAAAAAATTATCGACATATGAACAGATTCGATGCTAAAATTTAAATTTAAGCTAGAAGACCTACATTTTAGGTTACCAATTCATGCCATATACGCAGAATTTCTCACACAGCTATGAACATTTTCATGCCATTCACAAAAAATGTATTTAGAAAGTGAAAAATATTTTTAACGCGATTGGCAACAAAAACAAAATACAAAAACGAATTGAACACGGAATATGAAATGCTACTGCAGATAATTTCAAAAAGCTTACACGTCGATAGTTTGTGTAAAAAATTGTGAACACATATCTCAGTTACTAAGTATAATGCATGCGTAGGTGACATTTGGATCACAAATTTATATTATCAATGAGTAAATAACATTAAAATTACATCATAAAAGTTTTTAATAAAAAATAAAATATTTTTTTAAAATTGTCTTTACATATAATATCAAAAATATGTTTATCTATATACTTTAAATATTATATTAAGATATATTCCCTTCCTCTGAGGAAAGGGGTTTCCTCGAAAACATGTTACAGTTCTAAGGGGTCCAAGAGTTGAAAAAAGTTTGATGATTGACCAATGTCCAGACATGAGAAGTCTTTCATGGTCCAGATTCACTCTGCTGCTTTAATCCCCTCGCCCGAAAAAAAAAAAAAAGAGCTAACATTTATTTTACTAGTTTGACGACCATCACCCTCACTTAGCCTCCCCCCGCGTGTTCCTTTCGCTGAAGGGGAGAATTTCATTGAAAAGGTTACCCGAGAGAGAAATTTATTGCCCATCTTGGGAATCTTAACACATTTGTGCCAAAAATTTCGCAATGCCAACCTTAAGGAGGGTCACTCTGCTGCTTTAAAGCTAACATTTATTTTACTAGTTTGACGACCATCTGAAGGGGAGCCAAAAGATGTCATGCAATAGCCAACGCCATCTAGATGTCATGTAAGGTGTTAAACTAATGGCCCGCCATCACCTTAAGGAGGGAGACACAAGGAAGTAAACAAAATACACTTAAGATGAACAACGAACTACCACTATTTTGAGTAGAGGATTGTATACTTTTATTTTTCTTCTTTTATGTATGTATAATGAATGAATGTGTTTGGATATACAACTTTTTTTTTTTTAGTTGTACACTATTTTAACATATAATAATGACTATGCAGAAATGTGTGTTCTAAAATATAATGTCAATAAAATGTAGCATATGACGTTGCATGACTTTAGTTTATTCGCACCAATTTCCACATTACCCAAGAGGTATGGTGTAGAGATGCATTATCCCTTTTATCCAAATAGGAAAGGCAGGTTCCCCAATAGGTATATTTCCTTACACAACATTAAATGTACCATATTTTCCTGTATATATAATCCGTGGATTATGTGTTTAAAATTTTGTTGTGCGTATTATATGCCGCCGCAGATAATGTGATAAAAACATTCTCCATCCAAAAAGCTGACAAAGTTTTGAAAGAAATAGTACTGATTTTGAACTAAACGTAACAGAAAAGGCTACCGAAGGAGGAAACTGCAAGACTGTTCAACGCTGATGAATGAAATATTCAATTATGGATAAAAAAAAACAAGGCTGATTTTGAAAAATTCAACCAAAAAATCTTTATAATTATGAACTTGATGAAGCACACCTTAGGCAGAATGTTACAAATGGCCTGAAGTCAGCACCTGCGACTAATGGACAAGTTCTACTTTTTAAACAATAAAATTGAGTGTAACCCACCAGAACTTCCTGTGTATTGTTAATCTATCAGAAAGCTTCGAAATTCAACTCAGTTTTTCAAAGTTTTAATGCAAGATTTTGAAACTTTATTTTAACTATATGGATAGAAGATGATCTGTAGATTTCAGATTTAGGATCTTTATATTATATATTTCAGTATCTTTTCTAAAATACCTTGTTAAATTTTTAGCTCATTTAGAGAAAGGTTGATATAATCGCCTTTTTTGGCGACTAATGGAATGTTTAACAAGTGAAATGTAAATAGTACTAGCTTGCATGCGCAATATTGGATTTTTTTTATTGTTTATTATTTACGTTATATAAGATTTATTATAATAATTACATTAATATATATGTGATTTTTTTTGTTTCTTTCTTGGATATCAAACAAAAAGTAATTATAAATATTTAGGAATTTTTTTTTAATTGTTTGTGTGTGGTAAAAATTCTTTCGCAGTAAAGTTAATGGCCTTAAAATCATTCTATTATGGAAAAATTTTTAATAATAGAAAAAATAGCATGGTTTAATTGTTATTTTCCAATATTCATATACATTTTTCTGTTCTTGAAAACAGATTTCAAAATTATTATTAGGATATCCGGGTTTTTAGCATTATACATTATTATATTTGTTTAGATTGTATGGAAATCTTTGAACAATGTTTCAACATATATTGTATGAATTAAAAAATTTTCTACTTTATATGCAATTCATTGTGTTGTAAAAATACAATTTATTTTCATCGAAGGATAAATCTTAATAATTAATCAAACACTTTCATGTTAACTAACTCAGGATTTAAGAGTTTTCTACAAGTTTGAATTGTATTATGGATCAGTACAGTATCGATAAATCATACTTTTGTATGTACTATTATTTTTAAAATTTATAAGTTAATCAATAAGTATAAAATACATTTAAAACAAAGAATAATTAAAATGAATTTCTGGAAATGATTACACCTTTTCTGATGATATTTTTAAAAAGTTAAAAATCAAAAGATGAATTTTCTCAATTTGCATATATTTTTTCCAATGGTTTGGGAATCATTAGTACATTATAAAACAAATATTACCTTTACTTTTAATATGTTGGAATCTCTTTGGAATAAAAACTTATTCAAGGCATAAAAGAAGAAATACTTGTAAAATAATGAAAGATTATTACTGTATATTTATTGAAATGAAAAATTTCAAGTTACCTAAAAAAATGAGAATTAAATTATGAACTTAAAGTCGATAACAATGTTACCATAATATACAAACACTTGTTAAGGAAAAATACACTTTTCACTAAAAGGGAATTCTAGTAATCAAAAGCTTTCATATTAACTAATATTCTATGTGTACACTCTGGCCATTTGTGAAAATACATTTCAATATTACCATTAGATGTATATCAAGATTAATATGATACTCATTATTTTTTATTTCAATTGTTTAGTTTACATGTGATGAATTTTCAATTTAAATAAATATCTTGTGCAACAATATTTTTAAAGATATTTATTACTAAGCATGGCTTATCTTTATTCCTAAATTTATATAGTAGGAATTTCAAAAATTTAGGAGATTTTCTGTTTATATATAAAGGGTGTTTTTTTTTAGAGGTATAGAACTTTAAATTGCAATAAAACAATGATGTATTATTCGATTGACATGAATTTTTTTTTTATTCGAAAGATAATCTTGTGGCATTACATTTTAAATATGATTTCTGGTGTAGGACTGCCACGGCTGGCTCGGATGTAGTCCAATTTTCGATGACTTTTTCCAACATTTGTGGCTGTGTATCGGCAATAACACGGCGAATGTTGTCTTCCAAATGGTCAAGCGTAAAAAAAATAATTCACAAGACATCTTTGAACAATAAGTTAATCTAAGTTAACTAAGATTGCTTCCTTTTCCTTTTCTCTCCTCAAACGATTTGAATCCTCATCTATACTAAGAGTACAGTTTCATCACTGACATTTGCCACCATAAAAGGGAATTTTCGGCGTACATAATGGATGTGTTTACATATTGTGAACCTAACTGCATAATCAACGCAATTACAGGTGAGGGAATGAATACATATTAGGCATGTGTCACAACGGATGGACAATCACAGTCTTTCACTTTATTTACTTCATATGTGTTAATGCATTTTTTCCCATGCAATTGAAAGCAATATCCTAGATGTAAATATACCAGAAAGAAACTCCATAGGATTAACACTACGCTCGAGATGCCGTGGTGGTGTATCAACGGGGCTCTTAAAGATTCCACCGATTGATGGCGAGCGACAGCGAGAGGGCGCTTCTGCTCAGAATGGATGGCGAAGAGGGACGGAAGCCGACAAGAGAAGATACCCAAAGAAAGGGAAGGGGCAGGGCATTGAATTATTTTCTACAAGATTCACCGGCTATGTAAAACCAGTATTTTTCAATTTTGGAAGAATTTATGGATCTAGATTTAGTTGTACGAGAGGAAAATTTTCCAAATATATAAATAATTTTTTATTTAACTTAGTGGTACACTTTCAACAAAAACTAAATTTTATAATATTGGTAAAATGTGTTTTCTTCTATTCTTGTCGCTCTATTTAGTAAATTGAATTTTTTATAATTTTTTTTCTTTTTTTTTATTATAATTTTCCTAACATAGACAATAATTGCAACGTTGTTAAAAAAATATAATAGGCTTTTTTTTGGATGCTTCAGTTCATAGATTTTTACGCATACGTCAATTTCCGCTTTCTATGAAGATGCACATAACGGCCGACTTTTTTATTTCGTTATGCTACCTATATACAAATATTTTTTAAAGGAATCATTTTAATATAAACAAATACTAAGAAATTTTGTAGATCTATAGATTCCTGGATTAGGCAAGACAATTCTCTTCCGATAACGTTGCATAATTTTCCATTATAAGCAGTATATTAATTAAAATAGGTTTTATTTTGTACTCTTGAAGACGTTCAACATCTAAGGTGCTGGGAATCTCTATGAAGAAAGAATGTTTCTTATCCACTCGTAACTTGCTACCAAGTTGTCCTCATTCAGAAAATACTTTTTAAAATTCTTTGCCAACATGGCTAAATGATTTTACATGGTTTTAAAACAACTTTCACATGTTTTTCTTCAGATTTGTAAGTTTAAACACATAACGAGCTGGGGCTTTTTCCCCATCATTTAGTTCAGTAGTGGTAAATCCAAAATTTAAGTATTTTTAAAAATATTTCCTTAATTTAATTTTCAGAACCATGCTGGTCTGTGTACTTGTTGATCCTTTATTATCGTCGAATGTTTGCTTATGACTTAAAAATGTATGTATGATTTTGTTTTAATCTACTGCCGTAAATACTTAATAACCGTGAATTACAATTAGCGTGCAAATTAAAAAAAAATGTACATTCAAGCTAGATTCGGTAGCTATAGAAGTATCGAGTCGACCAAAACTGACTGGAATTGTACGAGGAAAAGCATTGTTAGATGCTTTGCGCAGACGTCCGATAGGTTGCCCAGACTCACGCAAATGTACCCGATAATGCCAGATGTGATAGATATGATAAAAAAGGGGGGGTCATTGGGCACTGGGTTTTATAAAACCCTTCGTCCCATAAATAGATATGATAGAGAGCAACAAAGACTAGACTACTTTTCTAATGGCATTTGTACTTTGAGAAATGGAAGCTGAAGGAAATAAATCTTTAATTAAATATATCATTTTGCGATCTGTTCCAATTTAAATATTAGAGAAAGAGAAATAAATAGTAATAGAGAAATAAATTACTTAAAATATATATTAAAAAGTTACACATACAAAATTTAATATACTTATCGTATTAATTTGTACGGTTTATAATTAAAATCCTATTGTAACTTTAGCGTCTCTCTCGAAGTGCATTTTTATTGCAGGAAATACATTATTGTTGTAGAGGGGGGCGACAAAAATTATGATTGAAAATTTGAGAAACATTGACCTAAGCTGATCTCTGCTCAGCAAAAGTAACACATTGTTAAAAGTTTTGCGTAATGAACGCTTAAAATAGTGTAAATAATTTATATCTGATAGTTTAATACGTTAATATTATTTTCTGTTGTATTTATTTTACGTTAAAATTGTAATATTCGCAAGCAACGCCGTTTCTTAACTTATAATGGCGATTCAATGAAAATCCCAGCGAAATGATAACGATAGAGTCAAGTTGGCAAATGTCTAGCTACTTTCATAGCTCGAGCTTTATCAGAGCTTTGTAAGACCCGCCGTGTAGGGATGCGAGCACGTTATTGCTTTATCTACCGCATTATGATTTACTGCAGTTTTTTTCATGCAATATTTTTTTGGATCACTACATTGAAAATTAAGGGATATACATAAACGAAATATTCCACTTTGGGAAATTTAATCCGTTAGAGATAATAAATTAATTAAATATATTCCACTGTAAAATTAATTATATACACCGTTCACTTAAAATAAATAGTTAAATCGTTTTCTAAGGTCTTCATTAACATACAAAAACATAAGACACTTAAATTTTGACATAAACTATTTTTTCGGGACAAAAATAATAATCTTTTCAATCCACTGAAAACGCCGTCAGCTGAAAAGGCATATCTGCTGCAAAACTGTTCGCCTTCCCGCTAAAATACTCATCATAGAACTCGTGCTGCCATATATCTTGGAAGAGTGGATTTCAAAAAATATTTCTGCCAAGTATTGGTAGAATATTCCTTCTAAGTTGGTGTGGTGTGGTAGTTAGGTGAAGGGGGTGCCAGCTCAGGTGTCGTCCACGTCACTTGACCATGGTTCAAAATAACGTGGTCCGTGTGAAAGACAAAGTTTATCTAATGTAAGTACCAGAAGCAATAAAAGTATTTATGTTGAAAAAGATCAATTTCTTACTACCAAATGTGCATAATAAAATCATTAAAAAAAAACATTCAAATAAAGAGAGATTTATAACAACCTCTCCCTTCAAAACTTAGTTTTATTCTGAAATAAAAAAAATTAGGGATTATGCTGATCACAGGAATTAATTAGAAGCGAGCGCCTTGCGTAGGCAAAACAAAAGGGTTCTTTCGCAAACAAAAAGATAGATATATGCCGATGTGGGCTTTTTTTTTTTTTGCAGCGCACGCCAGAATTGCTTGCAGATGGCAGAATTTTTCCTACTTACTTGACAAATATGGTTATATTTTGGACACTTCTCACAATATCTTTATAAATTATAGTCTATGCTATAAATTATAGCCTATGTGTTATTCTGATGTATAAGCTATATTACTGTAAAGTTTCATTAAAATCCATTCAGTTGTTTTTGTGTGAAAGACGCCCAAACATCCTCACAAACTTTGGCATTTATAATATATATCTAGATAATAGAAGTATTTTCCCCCTCTCCTCTCTCTTTCAATCGTAATACATGAAATATCCATCTTTTGTAGGTTTTTCGACTTATGTTTGATTTTTCGAACGCACTAGAAGAGTTCAGCAGATCAAAGCCCAACATGAAACTTCAATTTTCATATCGTGTGTTATAAATAAATGCCTTTTATTACTCATGATTGCAACGAATCCATCTGTACGTTAAAAAGTATTTTCTAACATCAAGTCCATCAATCTCATTAGCCAGTTTGTATCAAGTTTACGCGGAGATTTCTTACACTATACTTAATGAATCGAGCTAATTTTAAAGAAATATGTTTAATAAGGCAAAAATACAAACACACGTATGCCTATTCATGGACATATAAAGTGTTAATCCTATTTATAGATGGCGCTAGTGAACCGAAACAAGTTTTACACTCACATACATATATATGTATTTGTGTGTACCGAACCAGACCAAATCTTTCAAGCAGTTATTAACTTAATACAACAATTAAACTACTACAAGCTGGGTTTTTTTTAAATTTTTTAAATTATTACTGAGATTTAAAATTTTTAAATCAATTTTTAAAAATCAACCTTTTGTTTCATTGAATACAAATAATTTTTCAAAAATCATATTTTCGGCATGGTAAACAGGATTTTAAACATGTAACAATCTTTATACAAGAAATTGCTATGTTGCAAAAGTACATTTGAAAATTTTCCCCCAAGATATTATCAATTCATTTTTCCTGCAAGTTTTAACATAAATTCTTTTTCCTTCACCCAGTTCGTTTATAAATTATATAATATAATTTAGGAAACTAATGTTAAAAATTCAAACATTTCTCAAAACAATTCATTGATAAGAAATAAAAAAAATATGAGAGAAAGACATGCCGTTTTATTCAAGATTTAAGTTGAATTTCCATTAAAAAAGAAAAAGTATAATCATTAAAAATTTAATTTTGAAGAAATATTTTCTTCCTAAGAACACAGAACATTTTCTCCTATAATAAGATAACGTACCACTTTTAAATTGTGATCTCTGGAAGGAAAGGAACCGGTTCGCCGGTTTCTCCCTACCCTATGCCGCCCAGCGCAACTGTTTGTTAGCCGCCGGCTGCCCAGCGCACTCTTTAGAGGGCGCGTCGACAGGCGCCTGAGACATCTTTTTCTCACACACGACAGCCAAACGCAAACACCTGTTTCCAGCATTCCTTACACACCTACGCACTATTTTTTTAAAATTATTGGCAATTACTTTAAATCTCAAACTTGCATATTTTTTAAAATTAAAAATGGGCAAATTACCAAATGTGAAAGCAACTAACCATATCTAAAATGACAGGAGATAAATATCTCGGAATGAGATCAGGCGCTCCAGCCCCATCGATTCGACACCTCTAGTTTATAAGTAAATTCACCGATGTGGAAATTTTTTTTTCGTACCGCTTTTTAAACTGTGACTTTTTGTTTATAAAAAAGCGTAAGATACCATTCTTAAGGTATTCACCTGCTTTTTCATCATCCTCAATATTTGAACTGTTTCGTTCTTATTGTGGACTCTGACGATGCAATTATGACCACGGAAATTGATTTTCCGTCGTTGCCCAGCGCCCCGAGCTCAACCATGGATACCGATCCGCCCCTCACTGACTCTGAATTATGTGCGAAGATGAGAGAACTTAGGCAGGACATTCTGCTCCAAAGTGGATCCATTCAATACCTAGAGTTCAATCTCAAACTAGCCGTGGCTGGAGAAGTCATCCAACCCCAAGAGCAGATCACCAAGCTCGCCGAAAATGTGAAGGAGATGAAGGACGCTCTGGAGCACAAAAAGGGTGAGTTGGCTTCATTCAGTGTTTGCCCTATCCCCAGTTGCCAGTATCACGCCACCATCAACTCTCCCGAGAGGATTAAAACTTTACTTGAGTGCACTAAATCACTCGAAAACAAACCTTTTCCTACGAGTCTTCCTTCGACGAGTAGCGATAACAATACCTCTGTTGATAAAAATAACGTTAAAAACAAAGCAAATAATAAACCTAATGATAACTTAAATAAAAATAAGAAAACCCGCACCGACGGGTTTGTTTCACCTTCTAAGCAAGTTAAGAAGCAAAAAGTGCTTCAAAATGACTCTGTAGGTGCCTTAGCACCTGTAAATACTAGCAACAAATTTCAGCCCATTGCTGGAAGCAGCGCGATGCCGGAGAAGGAAACGGTAGCGATGTCAGTTGCCGAAAATCCCCCATCCCTTAAATTTAAAGAGAATTACAACCTCATTCTTCAAGAAATCCAGGTTGTCCGAAAACGAAGCTGTTGGGGGAATTTTTAAAAATTTTTCGCGGCCTCGTCGGATGACCACAATTACATCACTAACCTCCTGATTGAAAAAAAAGGAGCAATACTTCGCGCTAAACCCTGCCTTAAATAGACCACAAAAGTGGTGATTAAGGGTTTACCCATCAACACTGATATTGATGATATCACGCGCGATCTAACTTCACGCGGCTTTCAAGTTGAGAAAGTCGCCCAATTTACAAAAAACGAGGACGAAACTTAAATGGTTTTAGGTGTATATTTTTTATTTTTAACTATACTGATTTATATTATATGTTTGTATTAGAAAATACTTGTTCACAAAAAAATGTTGATCCAAAACTACAATAATATCTGACTGGCAAATTGTGCGGATAACAATAAACATTTTCTAGAGAAATTAAAAGAGGATTTATGAAAAGATAAGCATTTTCATGCACCTTACTAACCACGATTTAATATCCTCTTTGCCTAGACATGTGACTTAATTTTTTTTTTTTATACATTTTTCCTAACTTTATATAAAACCCTGTACATAAAAACTATTATTTGAATACTTTCCACTCCTTTTCTTCAACGTGTAAAACGCACAAGTATTTTTGTGTTGTTCAGATATGTTTGAGTGTCACCATGAATATAAAAGCTGGATGTAAATTAAGATGTTTCTTTGGAAAAATTCTCATCTCTACAAGAACTGAGATAATGAACTACATAAAATAAACACAATTATGTATATAAATAAAATTCATTTTTAAAATTAAGTCGATTAAAATCATCGTAGCTTATATAAAATAATTTTGTAAAAGAAAAACATTGCTAAAATGGTAAGAAATATATTTTATTCTAGACACTCAAAGAGTGTAGCGCAGAGCTTTCGACGTGCTGCTTTGGGCAGGGCAAATTATCAAGCTCGGAGGCTATGAAAGGAGCAAAAGTCTCATTGACTGTTTTTTTTTTTGCCCACAGCCCCCAAGCATTTTTCCATACTTTCGTAAAATGCTTCTTGACTGCTCTCAACTTTTCTTTTTGGCTCGAGGTTTTTTGGCTCAGGAGGTGTTGAGGTAAACACCCTTATCCTTTGTGGCAGCTCACTTTCAGATGGGGCTCTGTTTGGAATGGGAGGCAGTTCCACATCATTCTCAAACAAGTCCTCATCGCTGACATTCAATGAAAGAATTAAATGAAAAGAATTACATGAAAGAATTAAAAGTAGTATACATTTGAAAAGAAATATATAACTTCAGGGGTAAAAATACGTACTGCATTAACTTCCAGCTCCATATTGTCTAAATTTGAGATACTATCAAGTGGTTGGATAGTATCATCAAGGAACTGGAGGCGAGCGAAGTGTTCCCACTTGGGAACCAAATCTCTTGCACCTGTTCCACTCCTAAAAGAGGACAGTTTCTGCTTTTCGTTGCGGTAGTAGGTGCGGAGATTCTTGAACTTCGCAATGCATACTTCTGAAAATAATAAGAATTTTAATTGAATTAGTAAATAATTGAATTTTCTGTTGTTTACTATCCTGGGTTCTAAATACAATACTTTTTTGTCTTTACATACAGTACCTAGCATATGTTAATCTACTTTAATTATTATTTTAAGGCATATTCTTTTAAATGTGAAGAATGGAAAATTTATAAATACATACACACACAAATATATATATAGGTATATATTCCAAACATTTTACTCCAACATTACTAATACAACTAGCGAAGATGGTTAAAATGAAACACTTCGCAAATACTGCTGAAGATAATTCAAATTAATAGCAAATAAAAATATAAATAAGAGTCTGTATTACTGACTCTGCAAACTTTTCAATACATAGGCTGTTGCTGTAGCATTGTTGTCTACGCCAAACTGACTTTGGCGATAATTTGGCGAAATTTTATCAAAACAATCAGATCCACTCACAGAACAAAAAAGTACATATTATTTCTTAAATACAACAAGAAATAGACGTTACACTAATTGTTTGACAAGAAAGTAAAAAGAAAAAAGGTATTGTTAAAAATATTTCAACTTACCTGGAGTGAAGAAAGCTTCCAGTGCCGGCCACCTCTCGCTCATCCTCATGGCGATCTGCTGAAATCCAATTTTTTTTTTTTAAGCCTCTTTTTGTAAAATGAGGATGCCTCGGATTCCATACATATGGGAGCTTTTCAACCTCATCGATTAAAAAGCTCTCCATTATCCCATTCCACTTCATCAGAAACATCGACGATGAGCAAACGCGTGATGAAGTCGAGGCAGCCATCTTGTCTTCGTTTAGTAGACGAAGAATCCTATTGGCTGGAATTCAAGCAATTTTTTATTCCGGGCAATTTCTTCAGCTCACTAACAAGAAATTGCTCTAAAGCGGTTGCTATGGCAACTGAGTAAAAATTGCTCGAATTGGACCAAAAATTGCTTGAAATGTATACGTGTGATACGGCCTTAAATTAGGGAACCAAATAATAGGTGTTGATGGCTAAAATGGAGCGCCTGATTCCCTAAGGAATCTAAATCTCCTATCGGTCAGAGTTACAAGTGTCTAGAGCTCGCACCTAACTAAAGCATTAATGGTGGTATTCTCAATCGAGAGTTATTGAAAAGAAAACTCGCGGATTGGGTAACCCCCTCTTGACGATAACTCCCGAGTAATTCCCTTTTCTTATTCTCGAACTGACGATTACCGGATCCGAGAGTTATGTGTTCGCGAGATGTTAAACTTGTTATGATTGGACACTGATAATCACGTGGTATATTGTTTACATGTATCTCGGCGCAAGACATTCGATTCACAGCTCCCAAAAGAGCAAACAAACATCTTACTTCACGTCGCTTGTTTCTCTGATCTGAACGACCACGTGCGTGATTTTTTTGTTCGAGCTTTACTGCCTGCGGTAGAAAATACTCCCCGCGAGGTTTCTACCTCTGTTTCTTCAGTAGAAGAACTTCGATCAGCGAAAATGGACGGGGATTCTGCCCATCTCGCTCAATTGCCCGACGACATCAGCTTCTCGGAATTGGACTCTGAAGATGGAATGGAAGAAAGGCGTTCGCCTTCTCCCCTCCCCCCACCTCCTACCATTTCTGGTTTCAAAAGCAACCTAGTTAATTGCCAGTATTCGATCCTGTAGATGAATATCGGCCTTGATATTCAAAACACAACCAGACAAGTAGACTTGTACCACTTTGACGACGAAGATGAAAAAAAAAAGTACGTGGCGGAACTAAACGCTCTCTTTTCAGAAAGTCGCACAAGGTTTCATGAACTACGGAGGATTGAATTAGAGAACGGAAATCAACTCTTCGATTTCCCTGAACCTATACATCAAAGCGTACGCTCCCAACAAGACGGAGGCGCCTTTCAATTGGTGAAAGGTCGGAAGAAGGGAAGGAGCCCAACACCACCCAAAGATACTGCAACCTCATTAAAGAAACAGAAAACATCGGAAATCGTAACATCTAACCAATACGACGCTCTCCCAACTCACCGTGACGAAGAAAACGAGGACGAGACCGAAGTACCTGTTCACCACAACACTGTTCGCCCCCTCCACCTATCACCATAGACAATGTGAAACTGCCAAATCAGCTTCTAAAAAGCTACAGGACGCTACTCAACAGAAGATGAAAGGACGAATGGTCGGGAAAGGCCTCCGGATATACCCGGAAACCCCGGAAGCTTACCACGCCATCAGAAAATTTGTTGAAGCCGAAAAACTCGAAGCATTCACATATCAGCTTCCTGAAGATAGAGAAATCAAAGCCGTTATTCGGGGCATGCCGGCCGATACCCCCGAAGAAATAATTGAAGATCTCCTGACGGTGGGAATCAAGGTTAACGAGTGTCACGCGATGACAAACAGAAAGACAGGACTGCCCATGCCTCTTTTTCTACTCACTCTCCCCAAGAATAACATCAACAAGGACATCTTCAACATGACCGAGCTTTGCTACCTGAAGATAAAAGTGGAGCCCCTTCGACCCAAGATCGGCCCTGCGCAGTGTTTTCGCTGCCAGGGATTTTTCCACTCGTCCAAATACTGCACGAGGAATCCGAAGTGCGTCAAATGCGGCCAGCCTCATCTCACCAGGAGTTGTACGAAGACGTCAGCAACGGAGGCAACCTGCTGTAATTGTCAGGGTAATCACCCTGCAAACTACACAGGATGCCCTAAAAATCCCTTGAACAAACCACCTCCACCCCCAAAGGTTAATTTCTGGGAAGAGCGAGCCCGGAAAAGAAGGGAAATGCAAGAGGCAGCGAAAGCCCAAGCCGACGCAGCAAGACCTACAACAACCTCTGCACCAGCCTACACCCCCCACCAGTGAGAGCAGCCCATCCAAGCACTACCACTCCCCCACCAGTGAGTGCAGCTCCAGTTCCCAAACCGAGACCAGCACCCACTCCTTCAACAAGCCAAACCTCCACTCCAGCTATCAACTCCACCTCCAACAACTCCAACCCACCATCAACCATCGCCGAAACACTCAAGCAGCTGCGTGAGCCCAAGGTTGTTGAAATTTTTCAAGTTCTTAAACAAGTAATAGCCATCTGCAACTCTGATATGCCACTAGCCGACCGTGCCATTGAAGTCGCCGCCCTCCTCCAAATTGATCTCCCAATATGAATGGCTCACCCGGAGGAGAAACACCTTTAAGATCATTAGCTGGAACGCAGACGGATTGCAGAACAAGATGGACGAACTTACAACATACATAGCTGACGAAGACCCTGACGTGGTTGCACTGCAAAGAGACTTTCCTTCGACCCAGTGATGACCTCAACCTTGCAAATTATTCCACCCACAGATGCGATAGGCTGACCCACCGAGGAGGGGGAACAGCCATCCTTGTCAAAATTCCATCCCTCATCACAGCATCAAAATTAACACCAGCACTGTGGAATCCACAACAATAGTTATCGAAAGTAAGCCAAATAATATCACAATCTGCTCTCTTTACAACCCCCCCAAGAACCTCAGTTGGCAATCTCATCCCAGATCTCCTCAAGATTTTTAGAAATAGATCCCAGTGCATCATCGTGGGCGACTTCAACGCAAAGCATACCTCTTGGAGTGCAACCCCTCACAACAACCCGGCAGGCAATGCTATCGTTCGTCTTGTTCGAGCTAATGGCTTCCTCCTCACAGCCCCTAATGGGCCCACAAGAGTTCCTACCCGCGGCAGGCCCTCCACCCTCGACTTTGGAATCACCTGTGGAATCAACAATATCACGGCTGAAGTCCACTCGGACCTGTCAAGTGACCACAACCCTGTCCACTTTGTCATTTCGATCAATTCTTCAATTCCCTTCAAACAAAATTGCAAGACCCTCACCAATTGGTATAAATTTCAAAACATCATAGCCACCTCACTCCCTGGAAATCCTCAAATCAGCGATAATGAAGAGATAGAAGAAGCCATAGTCAATTTCAACACTCAAATTCACAATGCAATAAATCAAGCCAGCAAGTTCAAGCCTATCCTTCACTCAATATCCAATATCCCCTTCAAACCCGACTCAAAATCCGAGAAAAAAACCGCCTACGCAAACTTTGGCAAAGAACTCAATCCCCTCCCTCAAGGCGAAGTCAATCGACTAAAAAATTATTCGCACAGATCTGAAAAACTCAAAGGAGCATATTTGGGATTCCCTCAAAAAAGACGCAAATATCGACACCGACACCCTCCACAAGCTCGTAGCAGGAAATAATACTAACAATAGCATCATTTATCCCCCGATTCTTAGTTCCCGAGGCCTGGTCTTCGGAACGAAGGAAAAAGCAGACTGCTTCGTTGACAATCTTGAAGAATCGTTCACCGAAAATAGAACCCCCTATGACGATGATCACATTGACAAAGTGGACAGGACAATTAGAAGATTTCTAAATAATTATTCATCCAGCATCCCGCCCTCTCACCTCCCCTCAGAGAAATCTGCGACATCATCTCAAAACTAAACATACGCAAGGCCCCAGGAC
Source organism: Trichonephila clavipes (assembly GCA_019973935.1). Classification (NCBI taxonomy): domain Eukaryota; kingdom Metazoa; phylum Arthropoda; class Arachnida; order Araneae; family Nephilidae; genus Trichonephila; species Trichonephila clavipes. The sequence goes on from BMAU01020160.1 coordinate 26,351, forward strand.
ACGATCAAATCAAGAACATAGCACTCAAGTCACTTCCGATGAACGCAATAACCCATCTTACGAAAATTTTTAACAAATGCCTCTTACTTCAATACTTTCCTCCCAGATCTGGAAGCACTGCACCATCTCTCTCCTCCCAAAAAAAAACAAAGACCCGAAATTTCCGTTAAACTATCGTCCAATCAGCCTCATCTCCTGCGTCGCCAAACTCTTTGAGAAAATCCTTCTTTCCAGAATCCAAGCCTTTTCGGACTCTAACCAAATCATCCCCGACTTCCAACACGGGTTTAGAAAAAAGACTTCCACGTGCCACCAACTGCTCCGTGCCACCAATTCAATCATAGATGGATTCAATAACCACCGCACCACCGGAGGAATCTTCTTGGATGTGGAAAAGGCGTTCGATAGAGTTTGGCACAACGGTCTAATTTTCAAGCTAATTCAAGTTAATCTCCCTCCATACCTGATCAAAATTATTTATGAATACCTAAGCAATAGAACCTTTCAACTAAAAATCAATTCAATTCACTCAAGAATTGGAAGCATCCAGGCCGGAACACCACAAGGAAGTATCCTGTCTCCACTCCTATACAGCCTCTACACATACGACTTCCCCACCTCCAACGGTGGAAGTTTTGTCTGTTTGCCGACGATGCTGCCATTCTTTCTCAATCACACACTCCCGGAATCTGTCCGGAAAAACCTACAAACTTACTTGATTAAATTAAAAAATGGCTCACCTTATGGAGAATTTCAATCAATACCTCAAAATCTCAAGCTATCATTTTTAAGAAAGGAATTTCAAGAATAAGCTCAACCCTCTTAAATTATTTCGAAACCCCATCCCCTGGTGCGACGAAGTCAATATCTCGGCGTCACACTTGACAAGAAACTTACCTACAGAAGCCATATACTTCAGACCTCAAAGAAATTCAAATTAAAACTTCATACTCTACACAGGCTGCTCTCCAAGAAATCTAAACTCACAATCTCGACAAGAAAAGACTAATTTACCTCCAACATCTACTCCCCGTCATATTATATGCCTGCCAGATCTGGGCAAATACTGCAAATTACCTTCTCAATAAGCTCCAAGTTTTACAAAACCAAGCCCTTCGAACAATATTAAACGCTCCTTTTTACATCCCAAGAATCATTCTCCACAGAGAGCTAAAAATAACCTCCATTCGCTCAAGAATTAAAAAGCTCTCACTGCCGTTCTATAACCATCTACCTTCACATCACAACGACTCTATCAGAATTCAAACCAGCTATCCAGTCACAGGAACTCACAGACCCCTGCCGTGCAACAACCCTACCCCGAAGTTTCGATTAGAAACAGGAATTTCTGAGAACTCTTTGGAATTACGTAATTACAACACACAGCCACGTCTAAAAGAAAAAGAGGCAAGCAAAAATTGGCAAGTGGCATGTCAATTACGGAATGCCTGTCCCTAACTGGGACGTACCTCCTCATCAGAGAATTTTAAGAATTAAGAGCCGAATTAATGGGATTACATAAAATTAAATTTAAAAGATTTAAAAAAATGGGCAGAACAATTCTGCTGGAACGGCAACAGAGTGAATCTGTCGGCCGAAGGAACAGTCGCTCCACTTTCCTGCGACCTGATTGGCCGAGGCCGTTCACTCGCAGAGAAGTGGGCGTGGAAATGGATTGGGTCGATCCGAAAATAAACGACCCGAGACAAGGAGATCTTG
>BMAU01020161.1:0-74003 GCA_019973935.1 Trichonephila clavipes
ATATATATTAAGGCTGGTTTTAAAGTTAGCTCAAAATATGTGTTTATGTATATTCGATTTTTTAACTTGGTGAATAATTTATTTTCATTGATGTCAAGACGCTTGATTCTCTTCGAAAAACTATGTGAGTAAAGAAATTTTGTTAAATTATTTTTTGAATAATACTTTTCTTATGTAATTGTTTTAGGAATTTTTCTACTTTTCTTACGTAATTATTTTGCGATTTTTCTGCATTAATAGTTTGGGAGAGTTTGTTATATAATAGTAGTGAGTGGTTTATCATACTCTCTGAGTTTTCCATACTCTGAATTTTTATTTATTTTAATTTATTTCGTTTTTCCTACCGAGTTTCAAAGGGGGAACGTTGGCGCCTTCAAACTAGTTTAACCCCACTTATTCAGTCCTAAGTCCAAAATTGCTTTCTGATTCGCTAGGCTCTTCTTTTTTGTTGTTTCTTTTTTTATTTCTCTATAATTTTGTTCTTCATGTTCAGCTTTTATATTTTTATTACGCTATTTCTTGTTATGTTCATTATCTATTATTTCTTGTTTTTGATATATAATACATATTTATTTCATATACATACATATATATATACATTTATATATACATATATACATATATATATATCTATACATATATACAAATATATATATATATACATATATACATATATATATATACATCATATATATATATGCATATGTATACATATATATATATATATATATATATATATATATATATATATATATATATATATATATATATATATATATATATATATAGAATACTAAAATAAGATACCAAGTGAAAAAGTTTTTTAACCTACAAGGCAAAAGAAGAAGGAAATTGGGGAGTTCAAGAAACATACCAATTCTAGGAAATGGAGACTTATTATGATTTATAGATCTCCAATAAATTAGGTCATCCATTTAGAGGTAAGCTGCTCTATGGTATTCACCTTTCCCATACAGCTGAAATTTTCGAAATAATAGAAACCACCCACAGTCAGGTTGAAAAGTTAAACCTATTTCTAACACACATGGTTGATAAACGAGACAGTAAAATAAAATTAAATTAGGAAGATAAGAGCAATAAGATTTCTACTTTCTCTCTATATGTAAATAATAAGTTAGAGAAATAATTTTTTACCTACTAACATTTTCAAGTAAAATAGTTTTGTAATTTTTTTGATAAAGCTTTAAAAAATTAATAAAACATAAATATATAACTTGAACATATTTTAAGTTAGTAGAATTTTAGTTAAGTAGAATTAACCATTGATGATAACGGGCTGCGAAGAGTTTTCATAGAACATCCCACACATGTTTCCTTTAATTTTGATCTAATTACCTTGTCAGCCAATTCGCTCCCGATATCTTTTACTTTCCAGCAGTTTTTTTGATATTCAGTTGACTATGAGGCATAACTTTCCTTTCCCAGAATAAGTTGTGAGAAGCATATCACTTATAAAAATACAAAAGCGAATGACACCAATATAATCGTAGGCACCAAAGGAGACTCCTTAAGAGGAATACAGATCATTAAGTGTACCAGCTCAGCAAAGCATCACTACGCAGAATCAAAATCAGACATTATAAATGACGCTAAAACATTCAATTCCTATGTTATTGCTAGTGTTTTGTCTTTTAGATTCCGTTAGTTCAGGCGTAAAGGAAGAAGATATTATAAAATTAAACTATAGTTGAAATGTGTCTACAGCCAAAACAGGTTATATGTGTGCCGTTCAATTATATACTGTAAAACATTTTCGAGAGGAAAATAAATAAAAGCAAAGTTTTTCTATGCAGAGTAATATTTATTAACAGTACCAACTGAAATAGTACGTTTGCTGATTATCTTATAAATGAAACATTTTCATACTAAATAAATTCACACTAAAAATATTAACATTCTCTAGAAATCCCAGTAAAATTTCGAGCAGTTTATTAAATATAGACTTTACCCATTTTGGGACACAGAAACATCCCCCCCCTTTTTGAACTCCTTTACAATCGAATTTGAGTCTTATTTTTTGTCTTATAATCAGTATTTTTTGTTTTTTCATCAAAAAATATGAAACTAGAATTTTTTTTTTCGACTATGCAAAAATGAAACCAAATTTTTGGATGAGAAAAGAACTGAATCAGATTTACAAAACAATAAGTCAAATGAAACATGAGGCTAAATTTGTTCTAAGTACTGCTTGTATAGAGATTTACATAATTAATTACGTACATTATGTTGAAGTACATTAAAGTTAATTATTTCTGTAACAGGTACGAGTAAATTTGGTCACGCGGATGCGATGCACCAGTTTCTACGTTTTAAAAATTTAAATTCTTGTCTTGTATGTATTCAACAATACCCAGGGTATTTTGGCATGCACACTATAACAAGAACTTAAGAAACCACTTGTTTTGAATCCCGTGAGAACTGTGCTAGTTTACTAAACATCTTAACGCAGTGCTTCTCAATTTTTCAATGTTTGCGACCCAATATCGAATCATAATTTTTATTGCTCCCCCTTCAAACAGTGATTATGTATTGAATTGGATAATACGATACTTTGACACTAAAGCTACGGCAATGATTTATACAACCATATAGCTCAACCAGTGCGTAAGTCTCCCCGGACGTATATATAAGTCTTTCAAAAATGCGATCTTTTCTGTTCACGGCTATCGATAAAATTATTCCGAAGGCTTTGAAATGCACTAAAAGGACTTTGACTGTGCTTGCCAATGATTTACTTATTCCAGACGATTTTTTATTTATTCCTTTTCTCCCCCCCTCACTCTAATGCACCACATACGCGTGCATATGTGCAAAACGGTGGCATCGGGAAGCAAATTGTGTAACTTTTGATAGGCAGTGGAGGGACCAAATATAAGCAGTACAAATTATGAATATAGGTGTTCTTTGTTGCATATAACTTTGTATTTAACAAGTTCATTAGGTAACAGTTAATTATTAAACTTTTATTATCTTAATATTGTTAATTTTGTTATAAAGTACATTGCACATTACTGTGATATACATATAAGTGTATTATGTCAGTGTAAATGTATTTTGCTTGTTTACTTTCGATAAATTAGTCATTTTTTAGATAATTTTTTGTTTTTGACTTTTCACACACACACACACACAATATGCTCGCGCCACATTCTAGTGTTTATACGTAATCCTAGGGGCGCCGCCCACTTTTTCAGAAACTATGGCTTATAAATTAGTTGCTACCCATACATCGAATAGGGGAACTAAAGTAGGGCGTGCGTCTAATTCACAATATAAGACAAAATGACTTTAAAAAAATAATGAAGGTTTATTCTAAGAAATATAAGCGAATGATAAATGAAAATTTTAAATTTCCTAATTACTACTATTAAATTAATTGCAACCTATATGGATGGAAAAGGGGAAAAAAAACACATGTATTAGTCTGCAATATAATAGTATTTGAAGCCCAGTGGCTGAGTAAGTAATGTATCTTACTTCCACTCTACAGGTCCGAGTTTCAAACCTCCGCCTGAGCAAGGTTGACTCAGTCTTTCATCTCTTCACAGGGACCGATAAATGAGTACCAAGCTTTCTCCGGAACTTAAAATTAGGGGTTTCGCGTCAGGTTGGCCACCTGACCGGAACATGTGTTCATGCACCTCAGGTTCCAAAGTCACGTATACTGAGTTGTGCACAATTGGCCTTGACCCTCATGGGCTGTTGCGCCAGTGAGTTAAGTTAATAGTATTTTACTTGACTATATACGAAAGGCTTTTAGTGTTTTTATTTAAGTACACACATCAAAAATCAGAAAAAATTTTATAAATACAAATTGGGTAATGTAGTACAATTTATTAATGGGTCGTTTTATGCAACAATTTGAAATCTGCCTAAAGTTACCGAGATATTAGGATCATAAAAAGCCCCGTAATAACAGAGAAAAATTGACAACTCCGGCAGGTGATTAAGAAGTACAAAATACCTGAACAGCAGAACATGTGGTTTTAGCCAAAGGAAGGGCATGTATAACACTAAATTTGTTAACGGTGTTTATCAGTATATAACATCAGATTTTTCATCAATCATTTCATCTTAAGTTCATAAAGTAACATATATATATATATATATATATATATATATATATATATATATATATATATATATAAATTCTTTCAAAGTTGCCTAGACTATAATTTTCCAACTAATTTTACATATAAATATATGTCTTCAACTTTATAGCTATTTAATTATTATTATTTAATGTATTCAGTTTCATTTAGTTTATGGTATATTATTCTTAATTTTCTTATAATGGGTTTAGTTACTATAATAATATATATAGATAGAGCCATTATTTTTAGTTATGCTGTTTTTTTGTACTTGGCGTTAGTATACTCTAGGAATCTGAATACATCGAGTAAGATTTTAGTTTTTCTCACATTTTCATTATTATAACTTATGGTCTTAATCATTATTAACATATATTGCAAATATTTTTGTTTATACATATTTATATTTGTCTATTTCGTCCGTATTCCTATAGTAATTTAATTTTCCAATTCTATTCTATTGATGCTATACTCCCTCACGTGGGTTTTGGGGCCTTTGCCTTAGATTATTTCCTATGCTATTATGTCGAAAGTTTCCGCTGAAGGGAAATTTTGAGATCTCGCAAAACACTTTTTAACCCTGTTTTACTGTCCTAAGCCAGTGACAGCTCGAGAAACCATAATCGATTTTTCCACTCTAGCTATATTTCTCTTTTTTTGGGTTTGTAATGGTCCCATGTTCTTGGTTTTTTCGGTTTGTTCTTAAGATGTTTTAGGATTTATTAGTCTTCTTTTCTTTTTAATTTACTTACTGCTTTATTTATATATGTATATTAACGGAACATAAATAAGGTAGATAATTATTTGGATAAACATTCCAGCCAAATTAAGCAGACCATGTCTCTTTAAAACATTCGAAATGCTCCCATCGAGCTTTCATAAGTATTTAAAGAACTTCCGATAACTTTTCTTCCTTCTTCAATATTCTCAAGGTGATAAAAATCTCAGCTTCTTTTTCGAAACTAAAATTAAATTCTTCGTTGAAAGCGCATGATCGCTTATGTTAGCGGAATAACGTATAATTGGAGAATCTTATTGGACTACTTGAACCTTTACCTAATTACCTTATCTTTGATTAATGGAGAACTTAAACAAAGTACATTTGAAGTCAAGTCGAATACTAACTCTCTGAGGATTGGATGGTTTCAAATGATATGTTTGCCCAAGGACCTTTTCGATAATTTTCCTTTGCTGCTAGGCAAAGTTTATACCAAAATCAATGCACCCATAGGAGATATATGCATTCTGTTGGATAGCATTCATACCTATTTATTAATATTGAGTGTGAAACTTGTGGTAAGGGGAAATGAGGCATTTAACCAATGATATTTATTCGAGCATTAATTATTTCCGATAAAGCTATAGATCTTTCTCGTGAACATTTTATTGCTAGGAAATCTTTGCAAAATTCATACATGATTTTCCCACTCTCCTTTGAAAATTATCTTCTCTTTATTTACTTCATAGATAATTAATAAATTTAATTTGTTTGAGGATCATTCTCAACTTTTCTTTATTCTTCCGGAAATTCCTTTAGGTAAAAATAAAGAAACTTAGAATGCATAAATCCTAATAATTAATTACTTTTTGAGAAGTAAATTTGTTAAATGATGTTTAAAACATTGTTTTTAAAAATATATCTAAATGTTATATAAAACCCTATAAAAATATATACGTATTTTTCTTAAAGAATTGTGTAAATATATATATTACAATTACTATATTATTTATACTGCCACAATTCTTCGGAACTTTTAGTAAACGATTTATTTTCCTCACATCGGATCTAATTATATCCTAAAATTTTTATTCTTCATTTGCCTATACAACGATTATCTATAACATTTCGAAATATTTCAAATCAAGAATTTTTATGACATTTTAGATATTTATTTAGGCATGTAACCCTAAGACAACGCCTCTCAAACTATGGAGCACATCAAAATATCAAAAAGAAACTATTTAAAATAATTATCAGTTTACTGAAGCATAGGAAATCAAAATACATTCTGACATAATAAAAATAAAATACACAATTGCACTGATATACTTATAAATGTATCAGTAGTGCGCAATGTATTTGATGATTAAGTTATCAGTACTAAGTTAAGAAGCATTTAATAATTATTAGCGCCTCACATGGGGCTTTTCAAATAAAAAAAACTGTACACAATAATATTAATCTTGATAATTTGTGTGGTTTTTAATAAATGTCATATTTTAGTTTTAGCTTGAAATGTGCATTATTATTGCAATCAAAACCAAGTAAAGGAGATAAGATAATTATGACTGTAAATTGTGTCTCAGACATTGAAAGTCTAAAAAGCCCTACTGTAAGAAGTAAACAAAGGTTTCTATTTGAGAGAATCATATTTTAAGTGTTTGCATTTCAGAAAAAAAATGTTAATTTTTCCCCCTTTATAAATACTTCAAAAATATTTATTTTAAGAAAAACGACAGAATAGTAAGTTTAGACAGGGTTTAAAAATGGGCATGTTAGTGGAAATAAAGCTCAGAAATCCACTCTGTACTTCAGTGTTTCTCAAAGTTGCAATATTCACGACCCAGCATTCAATCATAAGTTTCATCGCACCCCCCTCATATAATAATAATATATTGAATTAAACAATGCTATAATTTCACCTAAAACTGCGATACGACATTAACCTCTTAACCATCCACGGCGTATATAAACGACTTGCAAAGCCAAAGCATTTATTTCTCCGGACGTATATATACGTATTTTTCTGTGCACTGCTATCCATAAAATTATTCCGAAGATTTTGGAATGCCATAAAATGACCTTGACAGATTTTACAAAGAATTTACTTATTTCAGATAATTTGCTTCTTTATTCCTCCCTCCCCCCTCCCAATACATCCCATACACGCATCTGCGTGGAAAACGGTAGACATTAGGGAGCGAATCGCGTAACTTTTAATCGGCATTTAAGAGTTCATTCCGAAATCGTGCAAATTATCAATATAAGTGTTTAGTTTTTTTTTAATTATATATATGGCAATCCCATGGGGTCACTGGTAATTAAAAAAACGTGTTCTTAACTTACTGTTAAATTAATTATAAAAACACATAGCGCAGTATTGACACATTTATAAATGTATCAGTGTAAAAGTGTATTTTATTTTTATAATATCAGAACGTATGTTATTTTGCTTACTTTCAGTAACTAACAATTTTTTTTTAAAAATAGTATTTTGTTTTCGACTTTTCAATATGATCGCGCCCTCCTCGTAGAGTTGACATGCCCCCCCAAGGGGGCCGCAACCCACAATTTTAGAAACGCTGGTGCACTTAAATTATTATACAAGTAATACACAATATCACAGGTGAAAAAATATATTGTTGAAGGTATGATTTCAGACAAAAATAATCATTCATTTTGTCTTTATAAGACAAAATTAGTTTTTTGTCTGCTGAATTCATTCGTTGCGGTAATGGGTGAAAAATTACTTTAGTTTACGACATAAAACAGAAAAAAAATAATTAAGTTCCAAGTAAGATTTATTGGCATTAAAATACTATACAGGTGGTGCTGCCATCGGGATCATCAGAAGAGAAGATGACAACATGGAGAGACGAGTGCAATGGCGGTTACTTTCGCGAGTATTGAAACAAAATGGTCTTTACTAAATTTAATGTGTCGTAGTTAGGTAATTTTTAATGTTTTTTTTTCTGTTGTGTGGCTGTATACGGAACAATAAATATTTAGCCGCAAAAAATAGACTGACTTTATCTGTGCCTGGTGAATAATGGAAACTCAGTTAAAACAAGAAATATAAATAAAATAAGTCAATTCCTACTTAGATCAAAGAAAAATTTTATTTTAGCTAATTTTAATTAAATAGTTACAATTAATGTGTAAATATGTATATACATAGGACGAAATCACAACATTGAGTGGTAATTAATTTTTATTAATTATCATTAATTATCGTATTGCTACCCAAAACAATCGTGCATATAAAATTTTAGTTCAACTGAATGCTTTAAAACGAGATAAAAAAACCTTTTCAAGTTTTGACACAAGTCACCAACGTGGCTACATTTTTAATTCTTTAAATAATTAGTTTTAATCAACTTATTTTTATCAATTATAATTAAATTATTTTATTGTCATCCAAAATTATCATTTATATAAAATTTCAACTCAATTGAGTGTTTTAAAATATATTTTAATAACGAAAGAAAATTCCACCAAGATAAATAAATAAATATAGAGAGAGAGAGTGTGCGCTAATAATAAGAATTGAACAAAGGATCTAAATATCGAAGGGAATATTATTATATTTCCGTGGCATTAAACACTTGATTTTATTACGATTATTGTTGAAATATATTGTGCTTCGTACATAAAATGCTAAATTCTAGATATTTTTTTTATAAAACTCATTTATGCAATGTATAATATATTCATGTAGTTATACATTTATTTCAGATATTTTATAGAAACAATATTCCCCAATCTTGCTTTATAGTTTTCAGAAATTCATGAAGAGCAACAGAATATCCAAATGAAAGTAGATTTTAGCGTCTCTCAATAGCAAAAACCAAGGCCATTATATTGGGTCATATTCACACACACACACACACAAGTCTATAATACTTATTAATTCACAGTTATCTCTACATTTTGAATCGCCCACCAAGTACTAGAAAAAAATCCAAAGCAGGTAAATATCATAGCAAACAAGGTGTGTAACTCTGTTTGAGCTACAGGTGCTTACATTTGGTAAGCCGTCATTTGATAAGGGAACTTGGAAAACCTTTTTAGGATAAATCCACTTTCTTCTTTTCTCTACGGAGACATTTTTCCCACTATATCTGAAGCACTTGTCATCTCCAAAAAATACCCAATTGGAAGGTGGAAAGTCAATATGTGTTTGCTTTCTACATTGTCTTTGTGATGGGTATTGACTGTCCGTAAAGCTTCGGAAGACATAATCTTCGATATAAGCTGCTATTGTCTTAATCCAATTTCCAGTGGGGGCGTTTTCTCTCGGACGTAAGTGGACGTATCTCAAGAGTGTTTAAGGAGACGAACTAATGGATGTACAGATGGAATGATGGAGAAAGATAGAAATGGATAAAGCCATATTTCTTTTGAATGGTTTATCGATCCTGAGATTTGATAATCTACTTGTGTTAATAGTTAATGTTAGTCAATAAAATAAAATTAAAATACATTAGCAAAAGGAAATTATAAAGAATGTACTAAAATTGCCATTGCATGTATTTAGGTATTGAAATTACGTGCAACCCCTCAAATATTTTTATTCGGTGTTTTGTTAAATGGTCTTTTTTATTACATCTTGTAAATGTTGAGTTTACGTAAATGAATGCAATGTTTTAAAGCCTATAAAATGCACGAATATGTATTATTATAATAATTTGTACAAGAAAATATACACTCTGTCGCAAAAAAATATATGCACCCAGAAGAAATCAAGCTACAATCACGAAACTCGGCAAGAATGTAGTCTGGTAAAAGATATGCAAATGATTAAAATTTCGAAGCCAATGAGACAAGGCTAAGTGTGCTATGCGCATATTAGTTGCGCAACTGGGAGAGTTTAAAAGCATGAGTACGAGCGCCGTACGGCTATCCAAACGAATCTGATGACTTTGATAGACGATATTGAGACTTAGGATGCCTCTAAGACGTAACCGGCGGCAGTACGAGCAGCTGACGGACTTTGATAGGGGCCGTATAATAGGCCTCAGAGAAGCAGGTTGGTCGAATAGACGTATCGGCCGCCCCCTCGGTCGGAGCGATATGGTAGTTGCTCGGTGTTGGCAACAGTGGATCACAGAAGGTAGAGTGTACCGTCGCGGAGGGTCAGGACGTCCCAGGAACACAAATGATCGCGAGGATCGTGCAATCAGAAGAGTGGCCACTTCGGCACCAACAACGTCGCTAGCATCGATTCAACGCCACTTACCTCCTTCCAGACATCCAGTGTCATCAAGAGAAACCATAAGGAGACGACTGACCGAAGTTGGCTTGAGGAGCCGACGTCCGCTAAGACGCTTACCACTGACCCCACATCATAGGCAGTGTCGACTGGATTTTTTGCCGACCTCGGGCAACTTGGAGTGTGACAGACTGGAGACGTGTCATCTTCAGTGATGAATCCCGATTCAGTCTCAGTGCTGATGACCACCGCACACGTGTCTGGAGGCGCACCGGCCAGCGGTCCGATCCGGCATTTATTGTCGAGCGGCATACAGCAATTTCACAAGGTGTGACAGTGTGGGGAGCAATTTCTTGGGACACACGATCATCTTTAGTGGTCCTTCAAGGCACTTTGACAGCTCGCAGATACGTGGACGATATTTTAATGCCGATTGTGCTACCCATGCTATCAAGTCGCCCAGGTGCCATTTATCAACAGGATAATGCTCGTCCACATACTGCGCGACTCTCCCAACAATGTCTTCAAGGATATGACGTCCTACCATGGCCTGCCAGGTCACCAGATCTTTCGCCAATAGAGCATGTCTGGACGCGCTGGGAAGGCAACTGCAGCCGTCCCGAGATACAGGAGAATTAACTGCGCAGATGCAAAGACTATGGCAGGATCTTCCACAGGGGGTCATAAGTGATCTAATTGAATCGATGCCACGCCGAATTTCGGCTTGTATAGCTGCCAGAGGTGGCTTTACTACTTACTGATTTTTAACCTTTTGCAAGCTGTAACCGCTTAATAAAATGATATTTTGTTCTGAATTTTTAATCATTTGTTTATTTTCATATACACTACATGCATACCAAATTTCGTGAATGTAGCTCAATTTCTTCTGGGTGCATATATTTTTTTGCGACAGAGTGTATTTGCATATAACACTATGTATATATATATATACATACATTAAAAATAATATGTTTATAAGAATATATATTTTTATAAGAATATACATTTTTTACTGTCAAGAAACAGAACTTTATGCAACCATGATTAAGAAAAAAAGGCCAGTGGTCAGCGTCACATTACTGATGCTAATCATTGTGTGATTTCAGTATGACGTCATTCCTGCTTTTTAGTGTTCATTAGTGTTTAAATATTTTCTGGCAAGCTAGAGAGAAAATAATATACAGTAAAACCTGTTTTTCTGCAGTTTTTTTAATGCAATTTTTTATGTGTGATTTTTTTTTCTTTCTAATTTGGTGTATGAATTTCAATGGCCTTGGCGCCACTGTAATGTTTTCCCTCACCCCTGAATGTCAGGTTTTGCCTTTAGTATTTAAAAGGTTGTGTAAATACGTATTTAGCGTAAATCAGGCCTTGTACCTCTAGAGCAGTGTTTCTCAAACTTTCAGTATTCGCTACCCAATATTCAAACATAATTTCTTCGTGCTTCCCTCCATGCAATAACAATGTATTCAATTCTATAATATTATACCTTGACGCTAAAGCTACAATACGACTTTAACTTCTTAGTTCCACCGGTGTATATGTAAACGTCTCTCTCAGCCAAAGCAATAATTTTCTGGACGTATATATACGTCTTTCGAACGTACGATCTATTATGTGCACTGCTATCCATAAAATTATTCCAAAGGCTTTGGAATGCAATAAAAGGAACTTAACAATTTATTTCAGATTATTTGCTTATTTATTCCTTCCCTCCTTCTCCCCCCACAAAACATCACATACTGGCGTCTACGTGGAAAACGGTGGTATTAAAGAGCGAATCTAGTAACTTTTAATCGGCAGTTGAATTAAATATAAACCGTAGAAATTATCAAGATAAGCATTAATACAAGTCCATGGTGTCACTGGTAATTATCAAACTTGTTCTTAACTTAGTATTGTTAAATTAATTATAAAATACATTGTCGCGCACTGATACATTTATAAGTGTATTTTATTAGCGTAAATGTGTATTTTATGTTTTGTTACGTCAGAATGTATTTATTTCATTAATTTCAGTAAATTAATATATTTTTTAAAAGTAATGTTTTGTCTTCGACATTTTAATGTGCTCGCACCCCTCTCGTAGAAATATCAGGCCCCTCTTGGGGGGCGCGCCCCACAGTTTGAGAAACGCTGCCTTGGAGTCCTGTCCCCTTCCCGTGATGCCGGGGTGTATGTTACGCCACTGAAATGTAGATATTTTAGACACTCTGTTCATTTGTTATAAACAGTCTCCCGACAATGCTCATTCAGTTGTTTTCTCTCAACGCTTAGCAGCCTTCGTTTGATTGAAGACGAAACTTTCAATAAAAGTGACACTATCAATAATTTGATAGCTTATGAAGATGGACAAGAAGAACCGGATTCTTCGAGAGTAGATAAAAATACTCAGATATCTAGCTTTCGAACCAAGTGGAAAGTCATTTTCTTAAAATAGATACAAACTAGGAAATGAGTATAAATTTCCAAAAAGGGCTTCAATCATGTATCTGGTTATCGTGATATTTACAAGCAATTGTTCACTCGAACTTAGTCACAATAATTGTACCTTCAAGTGACGAAAGTAATTTCGAACTTATTCGTTGCAAGGATTTGGATTACAATGAGTAGCAATGAATTATGTATGTGCATTTTGAAAACTTATCCATGTATACAGTGAGAAACTATATGTTTTTTTAAAAATTTTCCATGCGTAATGTTTATATTATTTATTTTTTATGGAAGTGCTCTTACATAAATTTCGTAAATAGTTACAATTTTTATAAATGCGATTTTTCTTATGCGATTCCTATCTACCGCAAACAAACTGGTTAAACTTATTATATATATATATATATATATATATATATATATATATATATATATATATATATATATATATATATATATATATATATATATATATATATATATATATATATATATATATATATATATATATATATATATATATATATATATATATATTATATATATTATATATATATATATATATATATATATATATATATATATATATATATATATATATATATATATATATATATATATATATATATATATATATATATATATATATATATATATATATATATACTAGAGAACCCGACAGACGTTGTCCTGTACACACATCTTAAATTCAAAATAAAAGATTTTTGAATATTCGATACTGCGATCGTAACGCAGTCTGCCGGATCCAATGTAAATCATTCCAATATCAACAATTTATAAATAAAAAATTAATTAAATAAACATTTATAAACGAATTATATATCTAATCATTCTCGAGTCCACTGGAACAAAGACTTTCATCAAAATCGGTCCAGCCGTTTAGGAGGAGTTTAGTTTCATGCACACGTACAGATGAATTACATATATAAAAATTATTTGAAAATATATTAATTAAAAACGCTAAAAAAACGTGAATCGTCTGCATTTCGTAACAATAAAGATCGGGTTTGGCCAGTTTGGCTGAAAATCAATTTTCGACGCCAATTTACGTCTTTTTCAATTCCTACTATTAGCTCACGATCTCTAGACATATTTTATTTGATTGTTTGTTTATTTATTTATCTTGGTTGAATTTTCAATGGTTAATAAAATACATTTTAAAGCACTCAATTGAGCTGAAATGTAATGTACATGATTATTTTGGATGAAAATAGAATAATTTGTAATTATAATTATAAAAAAATTGATTAAAACTAATTATTTAAAAAATTACAAATGCAGCCATTTTGGCGACTTAGCGACCCTTTCGGCGACTCATGTGAAAATTTGAAAAGGTTTTTTTCTCACGTGTTAAAGCATTCAGTTGAAAGGAAATTTTGTATACACGATTGTTGGGATGATAATATGATACTTTAATGATAATTAATAAAAATTAATTACCACTTAATGTTGTGATTATGTCATATGAATATACATATTTATATTAATTGCTACTATTTATTAAAAAGTAGCTAAAATACATTTTTTCTTGGTTGATCTAAGTAGGAATCGATTGAATTTTTTTTTATATTACTTGTTTATAAAAATAGCGTTGTTACAACAATGCAGGTGAATGTTGAGTTGTATTTTTTGAGAGTTTTTAATTAATATATTTTTAACTAATTGTGATATCGGACCGAAATGTGAATCTAAACCATTCTCGAATTTAATTGAACTCACACAAAAATTTCATCCAAATCGGTAAAGCCGTTTAGGAGGTGTATAGTGACAAACACACGCACAGAAGATATTTATATATACAGTATATATATATATACAGTATATATATATATATATATATATATATATATAAAGAGTTTTGAAAGTTTTGTGACGAGTCAAACTTCACCTGTAATTTGCCTAAACACAGGACCATATGGCAAGAAAGAATTATTACAGATATGCCGTTGTTACCACATAATATAAACAATACTATTAATATATAACGATGGAATTTAATAGTCTACTTACTTGTATAGAGTTAAAATCGATGTTATAAAATCCAGAAGATGATAAATCTCACCTCATGATGACAACATAGAGTTAATATTTCCCGCCAATACAATAGCTACACTGGCAGTACCGCATAAAAGTAAAATTAGTAAATTCAAATAAAATAAAAGTAAGTCTATAAATTTACAGATAAAAATCTGAAAAATTGATATAAAATTTATAGAAAATAAAAGGACTTCCTAACATACACAATGATACTAATATAAAATAAAGTTGGATGAATTGTAATAAACATGTAGCGCCATATTCTGAGTAACTGTATTATTACACTGCTGGACAATTGCTAAGGACGGATCACAAATTGCTGTGTAGCGTAACATTAAGCGAGACATGAGGCCTAGTAGGATAAAATATAGTAGCCACACTGTTCAGACATTAGAATAAAGAATATTTATTGTTCTGGAAAGTACAAAAGCTGTGAAACATCTGAAAGAAAAAAAATGTTCATTTGATCTGCGTACGGAGAAATGGAACAATGCATCTAAAAGTCAGCAGGCACCTTAAAGAAAAGTATCAGTACGGGATATGTCCAACGTGGAGTGTGATGCAACATTCCACACGTCGTACCATACTTTGCACAATATTATCCAGCAGCTGTTGAGACAATTTATCCGATTCATCTGTGAGTGCACGGATGAGGGTGTTCTTGTTTGTCGGAGGATAGTTTCGACCAGCAACTTGCCTCCCCAAAGAATCCCACACCTTTTCAAAAGGCTTTAGATCTGGAGAACGCGCTGGCCATACGAGACGTTGAATATCCTCGCTGTCTAGAGAATCCTGAGCAGCGAGTGTTCGATGATATGTTGCGTTGTCGACCATAAAAACAAATTTATCAACGACAGCACCACGAAAAAGACGAACATGAGGAAGTAGAACTTCATCAATGTATCGTTGACCCGTCATAGTCCCATTCGCAACCACATGCAGGCGCGTACGGCCATTGATCATGATGCTGGGCCACACCATGATACTGCATGTCGGATATCGGTCCTTTTCCTGGATATTTTCTGGACGATAAGCAGTACCACTCTCGCGCCAGATCAGTTGGCGTCTACAATCCGATGACAGACTGAAACTACTCTCATCTGACAATAGTACGCATACCCAGTCCTGTTCAGTCCAATTGTGATGCTCACGACACCATTGCAAACGGGCAGTACGGTGCTGTCAAGGTCAATGGGACACACACAACCGGTCTGCGTGCGTATAGTCCTCCTCCCCTCAAACGTCTGGCAATAGATTTCGGGAGATCTGCTTTCCTGAGGCAGCAAGAAACTGATTTGCCACCTGCTGAGCTGTGGGCGCCTGTTCCTTTTTGCTGATAGGACGATATATCTGTCTTTTGTAGGCGTCGTATTTCTAACACGACTTCCCCCGTGCCGTCTACTACACATTCCAGTAGTTTTAAATGACTTCCACAGCCGTGAAACAACGCTGTGAGCGATGTCGAACTCCCTGACAACATCTGTTATTTTTCGCCCTTCTTCGATCTTTCCAATAATTTGGCCACGCATAAAATCATCTATGTGATGTCGGGAAGACATGCCAAAAATTTTAAGTTCGTCTATTAAATCTTACCTGTAAAACTTTGACTTGAAACAACAACTGTCCACACGCGTCAAAACCTTTAAAGCTCTTATGAACGCTATCACGTGAGGAACAGACGTGGAAAAAAAATTGCATACTCATACTTCTTCTTACTAATATCCCGCACTTATTCTAATTTTCCACATTTCGCTTCCTTTCATTTTGTGGTTGCTATGGATGATAGTGTTATCCGTCCTTAGCAATTGTCCAGCAGTGTATTATAATTATTTTTAAACCACTTACGTAATGTGAATATTATTACATTTTATCATTTCACTGAAATGTGTTAGAAATATAATTTGTAAAGGAAAGTAGTAGTGCTACAAGTTCAAAGAATGACTAATAAAGTTTATTAAGTTAGAATAGCTATAAATTATATCAAATTGGAAAAACTCGAAATTGACATTTAATTTACAAGAAGTGGGCAGTTACATTGTTCAAAATTTATCATGGTGCATTTGATAACTCAAAATATTATAAATCTAATTCCATGAAGCTTTGTTAACTACATATTTATATTATTTTTTGGTGAATGTACTGATATATTTATTATTTTATAATAAGCTTTTGAGGTAGCGTTTGTTATTTGAATAATAGTCTTAAAAATCTGTAATATTTTTTTTATATTTATATCCGCTCATCTCTGAAACTTTTACATTTTGATGAAACGTTAAACGTACATTCCGTATAATATGGGATGCATATCAATTAAGCAGCACTTTTATTCATATAAGTAGTTTAATTTTCCTCTAACTTAAAGTATAGCATAGTTAAAGTGGCGCTTAAGGCTGCGTATTTTTTCTAATATATATATATATATATATAAACCAAATAAATGAGATTGTAAGAAATCAGACTTAGAAGGATATATGAGAATGATAAATTCAAATTGTACTAGGTTTAAGAATATATATATATATATATATATATATATATATATATATATATATATATATATATATATATATATATATATATATATATTATTAGGGTGTTTTTAGAGGTATAGAACTTTAAATTGCAATAAAACAACGATGTATATTCGATTGACATGAATCTTTTTTTATTCGAAAGATAATCTTGAGGCATTACATTTTAAATATGATCAAGCAAGGCGTAGATTCGTCGAATTGACCCAAAACGAGATTGCCGTAGTTCCCGATTTTCATAAGCGAATTTTGTTTAGCGACGAAGCGCACTTATGGTTGAATGGCTACGTCAACAATCAAAACTGCCGCATTTGGAGGGATGCTAATCCACAAGTGTATGTCGAAACACCGTTACATCCAGAAAAACTGACTGTTTGGGGCGCTTTATGGGCTGCTGGAATCATTGGACCGTACTTCTTCAAAAACGATGAAGGCCACAACGTTATAGTCAATGGTGATCTCGCGTATAGAGCCATGATTACTAACTTTTTCATTCCTGAATTGAGCAATCATGATGTCCATGAGCTGTGGTTCCAAAAAGACGGCGCAACTTGTCACACAGCTCGTGCCATAATCGATTTATTGAAAGACACGTTTGGTGATCGCATAATTTCTCTTTTGGACCTGTGAATTGGCCTCCAAGATCTTATGATTTAACACCTCTAGACTATTTTATGTAAAACTATGTAAAGTCATTGGTCTATGCGGATAAGCCACAAACGTTTGACCATTTGGAAGACAACATTCGCCGTGTTATTGCCGATATACGGCCACAAATGTTGGAAAAAGTCATCGAAAATTGGATGTTCAGATTGGACTACATCCGAGCCAGCCGTTGCAGTCATATGCCAGAAATCATATTTAAAATGTAATGCCACAAGTTTATCTTTCGAATAAAATTTCATGCCAATCGAATAATACATCATTCTTTTATTGCAATTTAAATTTCTATACCTATAAAAAAAAACACCTATATATATATATATATATATATATATATATAGAAAATCGAGAAAATGGACGCTGCAGTATTATAAACGTTGGTGACTTAGGACAGCTTATATATAAAATAATTTATATAAAAATGGTATTGAGCATTCGTTTTGGCCAGCAAACCTTCCTGCTTTATGTTAATATAACACTGAGAAAAATCTATTGAATATAATGGATAAAATGTGTAAATCCGTTACAAAATAAATATACATATATGTGTATATATATATATATATATATATATATATATATATATATATATATATATATATATGCATCATTTCTCTATTGCCTGGCCTTCATATAAGGCCAGAAGTTTGCTGTTGTAGGTTTGTGGCTAATATTTCCTACTATCTTGACTAGTTATGCTTAGGCTTCATAAATGTTTGTATATATTTACGGATTATATATAAATATATATATAAATGGTGCCCCGAAACCACGCAAGACTTTAATTTATTTGCATGTAACAGTTTTGTCAAATAAGGGAAAATATAAGATCACGTGACAGCTGACAATTCAGGATTATTATTTTAAAAATGGAATACCATTTTAAATCTCGAATAATATTTTGAAGCGTACAGATCACGTAATTTCCAGTGTAGTTGCTCAGAAATAATCGCCGTTAGATCGAGTAATTTAGAGACGTTGGTTTATTTATTTTGAAAATTGCAAGGCTGATGCCTACATGCTTATGAATATTCATGCCTTCAAGAAAAAAGTGAATCTTGTATCATCGAAATACAGCCACATTAGTGCAAAATCACCATGGAAAATTCCAATCTAAACAATGGGTGTTAGGGCATCATTACTCGATATGCTGCTCTATAGATACATTTACTCTCAAAGTGTACAATTTAACAAAATTACAATTTCTAATTTTAAATATGTGGTTTTTAAGTAAATTACACTCCTTGCGGGAATTTCGGGAAGCCTTATATATGTGTATATAGTAGAACAGATCTCCAAACTAATTTGGTATTGTATTTTTAAAAAAGTACTCTAAAATTAATAATTATTTTATTAAAAATTGCTTCATATATATTTATAGAATTAAAAGTCTACTAACTTACTTTATTTATACAGAACCTTTTTATTAAGAATATTTTCTTGTAAGCAAAGTCATGCAAACACTACCCAAGTACGACTGCCACATTTTAACCTTAATTTCATATCATGGTTAATTCGTGTGCAACTTGTCAATTTTTCATATGTCTGCCAACATTAGGACCTTGGGAAACGACTTTTAAAGAACGCATCAGTTCCTTGGGGTCTTCAGAACCCAAATTTGTGGTTCAAGTGAAAAGTCCCCACCCATAAAAGAAAATCCAAATTATTTACGTTTTCTTGATTAAATTTATTCTACGGGCATCCATGCACTGCACAAACTTCCATTATGGGTTTTACTTTATCACATAAGAGCCTTACGCTTAAAATTCTTCTTTTCTCTTCTATAGAGATTACTTATTTTTTTCTTCCAATCTTCTCTTTTTTTTTTTTTTTTATTTTCCTATCGACTACTTTTCGGTTTGAATCAAATTACCAGGTACTCCCCGTGCAACCGCTTTTATCAAGCATGTTCGCGTGGAGTTTTGAAGAAAAGGTTCTTTACTGATAAAGTATTCTCAGCCCACTCCATTACTCGTGGTAAGGTAGATTTCTATTACATTTGCCTCAAAAATTCATGGACTGACTCCTTTGCAGAAAGCAAAAAGATGTACGTTGCTAAAAAAGTACCAAAAAAAATGGCTATCTATTTGCTTCAGCTGTATGAATTATTTTATATCACATGTAGGTCAAAAGGGTTTAATAAGACACCCTATGAAATGCATTTATAAATTTTTCTTCTGATAGGATGAGAGTATCTTCTTTCATTAAATGTATAATTTGATATTGATGAAATATTTATAATGTAATTTGACGGTTTATTAGAGTTTATCTTATAAAAAAAACGAGGACAAAATATCCTATTTTCGGTACATCCAAATTATTCAGTTACAATCACCTCGAGAGTTCTAGTGAACCACCAGGATAATTCTTTTTTTTCAAATAATTATGCAGAATATATTTACCGATTTGCTCAAGGGAAAGACAAAGCGTGAGCTTAAGGGTAGAATAGTTTGTTATTCTTCATACTCTATATATGTTGTAAATTTATTTATGCTTATAAACATTTTGATCTTGGCTATGAGGTATACAACAAGATGCAATCTTCTTACAAAATAAATTATTCGACGCTAAATACTTTCCAAAATTTATAGTCGATATTGTATAAAATTCAATACTTCAATTTCTGCAACCTACGTTTGAAATTCATTGTGTTGTAGTTAGATTTATTTTTTAATAATATATAGGGTTAAGAGCACTATCATTCTTATTTTCTTGTAACTCAGCATACTGTTATGAAGATTTTAATAAAAGTAATTTAGCAAATTTGTTTTAGAAAGGGGGGTGCGGGATGGTCAGTATTTATTATCAAACATCAGTTTACCTTAAATTTCACCATTTGTACTGAAGCTAACAAATTGTTCCCACAGTTACTATCACTTAAAAAAGTATTTTATGATATCCAGTGGAAATGGATAATTACATTTCTTAACTAAAAAGGGATTAGTTTTACGTTATATTAAGGTGACCAATTTTTTTACAATGAAAAGAAGGGCGAAAAATTTAAGGAAAAATTGCAACGTATTAAACATGTTATTAATACAAAAATATATTAATTATGCTTACATTCCTTTTAATTATTTACTTAAATGAGCATATTTCCATCCAATGATTTTTCTTTTGTCTATATATCATTTTTCGAATTTATCCAAAATTTTGGAGCAAGGAATATTCTTCATATTGAACTTTACGGTAAGTGCTACAGCAAAAGTATCACTATTCAATCTTGATTTCTCACTTGTCCAAAAATCATTACCAATTAAAATAATCGACTGTTTTATTAATTCCAGGGCAGAACAAGGTACATTCAACAGGAATAACTAAATTTTATGTGGAATGTGTTTTTTTTTTAAATGATCAAGTATTTCCACACATCTTTTATTAATTTCAACATGCTCATTTTCCCATTGATCTGATTTATCAAAATTTAAATATGCATTCAGTCTTCTAACTTACTCAAACAATTGTCACCGATTTTAATATCAGACATTTCTTTCGATAAAAACTCAATAAAATTTTTTTCTATCTGCCCAATTTACTTGCGATGAAGTAAAAAAACATCGTTGAAAAATATTATTTCCTATGATATTTGCTTCAGACCGTTCTTTGTTTCATTGGATACATGTTTGGTAAAAATTCTGTACTTCTTTGGTAAACTTTCCCGTTATGCTCGGATCTGATTCTAAATTTGACAATTTCTTTTTATTTTTAAAAGGAACAAATTCTTCTTCAAATGTTTCTTATTGAAGGACAAAATAAGACAAAGCTTTGTAGCTGAAATATGATTGACAACTGTTCAACTGTTGAAGATTTTTGTAGAAAATAGATGCCTGATTATGTACAAAATGCATTAATATCTGCTGCAATTCATAAGGTACCGGCACATGACGCCGGACAGTTTGGCCTGGTATCTTTGAATACGGAGATTAACAGATTGGTTTTAAAATATTGAAAAAAACGACAAGAGTAGGAGTGCACTTTTTGAGGAAGGACAGGGCCTATCAAATAATTACTGTTCTTTCAAAAGTAGGACATGATCACCTTAGTTATATTCAGTCAACACATTCCACAAATTATATTTATTTAATCAAATTGATCGATGGTATAATTGATAATTTCCTAATATTGCAATTATTATTTTTTCATTTTCATTTCATGTTTTTATTATTAATTAATTAATTTATTTATTTATTTATTGTTATTAAAGCTCTACATTATATTTTAGAACTTAATGAAATGAGTTAAACAAGGAGAGGGGAAAAAAGCAACAAAATTTCGCATAAATTGCTTCTAAAGCTCATCACTTATGCTTCTTCAATTATATTGCTTAAGTTTTAAAAAAAATGAAACAAACCCCAAATCAATATTAAACATTTTTTTTAAATAATATAAATTTAAATACCTGATGCATAACTTGATATATTACAACTATATGTGTCATGTTGATCATCTCGTTTTTATTCTTTTATTTTCGAAATTCATATACGTAAAAGTAATACATGTGATTCCCATTCTGTACGTAGGATAATTCTAATAATTAAAATATTCATTTTAAGTAAATAAAGACATCTTAAATTTAACAATTAATAATTCATTTAGTGAAATATATGCAAAGGAAACCATCTTTAGTTTACTTCTAATTTTTAATTACTGAATTGGACAGCATTTTGCTTTTTCTTTTTCTTAACCCTCTGACTGGAGCATCCGTCTCTCAGACGATTTGCTTTAATGCCTGTAGATAACGCTATGGATTCATTTATGGGGTGGGATGCCTTGACATCTTCAGTAGGATACCTAGTGAGAGGATCACGTGGTAGTACATGACGATTTTTTTCAACGCTCCATATGAGCGATTTTTCTAATCTATCACCAACTGTTCCAATAGTTTTTTCGTGTTTGGTATTATTCGTTTTAATTACTTTTACATGAATATAAATAATTTTAATAAGTTTTTATAAAAATTCTAGTCACAATTCTAGTGATAAAATTATATTGTTGTACTTGATTTAACCTCACACATCTTATTTAAGCCGTATTCAATTCCATGAGCTATAAGGATATTTAAAACAGTCCTTAAGTTAATAAAAATTTTAAAATAAAATGTACGTACCTGTCTGTCATACGGATATTTCTCAGAGCGGCAAAAATAATTGATGTTCCAATCAGATGGTTAAGACAAATTTTAAAGGCTCTTAATAATGCACATTTAACCACATGTATTAAAATTTTAAGTTTTTATGACAGTGGCTTATGACCTTCTGTAGGATTTAAGGATGCGCTTAATCTAATGATCTCATATCAAAATTACATGTGTAAAGAACAACTTCCAATTACAAAATTCTGCAAGCTGCATCTACCCGATGCTCGGCGTTGGAGGAAGAAATTCAGACTCGAGCCAGTCAATTCAAATAACTTAGTTTATTCAGAACTACCGAGTGAGTGTGAGCACGTGTGGCTCCACCCCTTTTATACACAGAACATAATGACGTCACACAACCTGTTCACAGTTACAAAAACGTGGCGCCATGCTGCCACTCATTCACACAAATCATCTCCATTCACAACATACTCCCCCCTTTGAGACTTGGGGAGAGTCTCAAACCTATAACAGTTATAATTTAAAAGATCAAGTATCTTAGGTTCTTTAACCAATCTTCCAGAAGAAGTATATTTTTTTATAACAGTTGTCTCTTAGCATTTAAAGACATTTTTCTAGCATTAAAGCAATTTTCACTGGGATGATATTTCTCACAAAATATACAGTTATTGATTTTCTTACCTGAGGACTTTACGGAACTCGCCAGAGCTGATGCAATCGTTAATTCGGTCGGCTTAACACTTTCAGTTGGGGAATCTTTTTTTCGGATAGGAGTTCCAAAACCGGATTTTGCCAACTGCACCATCTCTTCCCCTTGGACTTCCAGGCGAAGCAAAGTCATTAAGTGTTCTAGAGTTCGTGATCCTTTAGCGTCTGTTTCAGTATTCCGTTTTCTTTCCAAGCCATCAGGATTTCCTCGGGTAAGCAGGACTCTGCCAATGGTGTAAGGAAATCTCCATATTTTTCTTGTGTTCGTCCAAGGCTCTCCAACGACCGTAATTTCCCTTCAAGTTCATCGTACAAGGCCGACAAATCAGTTTTCGTTCTTCCAGAAACAGCGTTCTTCATTACTAAATTTAAAAGTTCACGTACGTAAATTTGTACTAACAAATCTTCACGACCGAATCTCTCTTTTAATTGATCAATGGCTTTGGGATAATTTTCCGCCGTTGCAGGGAAACTCAATACTAATCGTTCTGCTTTCGATTTCGGTTCCATGGATTGCAATAAATATTGCATTTTGTCTTCTTCCGCAATGCTTTTATCATTGTGAATTTTCTGAAACTGACTCCAGAAGGCCAAAAAGTCTTTAGCTTCACCGCTGAACTTCTTCAGTTCGATTTTCGGCAATTTAAAGCTTCTCTTTTCAGTTTCGGTAGGAACAACGGTTTCTCGTATTTTCAAATCTACTCGAGTACACATTTCGATGTAGCGGTCACGGTAGTTTTCCGCATCTTCCATATAATCTAAATATTCTTGCACGACATCTTCTGTATCCAAGAGTTGTTCAGAAATTTGACTCTGACAAGTGTCGAGTCTCTGAAATTTATCAATAAATTGAGTTTTCAGAATCGACAGTTGATTCATATCGATGTTTTCTTTTATGAGTTCGGTTTCAATCTTTTTCAGACTGAGAGAAAATGCTATTTTCAGGCCTTTTCTTACCGCTTTCAAAGCATTCACTTCCATTTTATAATTCAAAAAGTTAAGTTCAAAGTTCAATAATTTAAATTCGGTTTCAGAGTTTCGCTTCCAACCAACAACCAGTCCCGCCGAGGGTACCAAAAACTTATGTAAAGAACAATTTCCAATTACAAAATTCTGCGAGCTGCTTCTACCCGATGCTCGGCGTTGGAGGAAGAAATTCAGACTCGAGCCAGTCAATTCAAATAACTTAGATTATTCAGAACTACCGAGTGAGTGTGAGCACGTGTGGCTCCACCCCTTTTATACACAGAACATAATGACGTCACACAACCTGGTCACAGTTACAAAAACGTGGCGCCATGCTGCCACTCATTCACACAAATCATCTCCATTCACAACAACATGAAAATATACAGAATCTTTGTCATTGGGTATGATTCCGAGATCTTAAAAGTTTCGAAAATATTATTTAGCTCAGTCTTTTTTTTTTGTAGTTTTTATTAGTTTTTTTGTATTTTATTTTCATTTAGATTTTTTATATAATACCCTAGGGCTGATAAGGCTGATAAATTAGGGCTGATTAATATCAAAGAAAATAACGTTGAAACAATAATATGATAAAATACGTAAATGTGAAACTACAGTCATGTCCATAAATTAAGGATAATTCAGAATCCGACAGAAATTGAACTCTAAAATAAAAATTTTACCTGTAGATCGAATTATCACACACATCTTGAAAAATAAAAGGGAAATTACAGGAAACCACCAGATGGCGCGGATAATACGGCACAATGACGAGAGTGTAAGACAGGGGTATATAAGAAATCGTGGCAAAGAAGTAAAATTGTTCACAAGCGCTTTAAAAGACTTTCAGAGCACAAAAGAAGTATTTGGAAGTTTTTTTACGTGGTAGAATTATTGGACGACTGGAATGTAGACGTACCCAGGTGGAAGAATCCGAGGAACTTGGAATCGCCCAGAGTGTCATCTCCAAGCTTTGGCTACGATTCCAAGATGATGGTAATGTGAGTAGATGTTATAGCACAGGTCGCCCCCGAGATACAACGCCGAATGAGGACCAGTATATTTGGCAGTTACTGCCAAAAGAAACAGACGGAGCACAGCATCAGACCTGTCTCATCAGCTCTCTTCAGCTACCGGTACGACAGTGTCAACGCAGACCGTGTACAGACCCTTAGGGCACATTGGTCTATATGCTCGTAGGCCTGTCAGATGTGTTTAACTTAACGCAACTCACAGTCGCCTGAGATTAACCTGGAGTAGAGAGCATGCATTTTGGACACCACAACAGTGGTCTTGTGGGATGTTTTCCGACGAGTCCAGTTTTAGTTTGCAGTCTGATTCTCGCCGGACTTTAATATGGAGACCTCCAGGTACCCGTTACCACTAAAAGAGCACCATTGAACGACACCATTACGGTGGTGCAGGATGGCTCGTTCGGGGAGGAATTATTCTTGGTTCCAGAACTGACCTGGATGTTCAGAGTGTAACGACGATAGGTCATATCTATCGTGATGTCGTTCTGGAACAACATGTACGTTTGTTTCGGGGTGCCATGGTTGCTGAATTTATGTTTATGGATGACAACGCCCGTCTTCACCGTGCAAACATTGTAGACGAATGCCTTCAATCGGAGGATATCACCCGTATGGATTGGCCAGCATACTCACTGGACTTGAATCCAATAGAGTATGTGTGGGATATACTTGGCCGACGAATTGCAGCCTGTCAATTCCCTCCCACCTGTCTACTGAAACTTCGGAGATCTTTACAAATAAGTCAAATTTGTTTTGCTTCTGTCTCTTTCTTTGCCTGAACTTTATTATCCTTAATTTATGGACATGAGTGTACTATTATGACTTCATACATTTGCGCTTCGTGTGAAAGAAATAAAAAAAAATCCAAAACATTTACTTATTCTATTTCTGTTTTGGTTACAATTATGTGCTGCATTTTTCTAATACTCAACTTTCAGCAAATACTATACTAACATATTTATACTGTGGGTTTTACGCATTTATTTCACTTTCTTAGTGGTGGTGGTGGGACTAATCCCCATCTGGTGTAGTGATACTAGACCAGATCCATGAGTCCAAAAATCCTTACTTACTTTTTTAGTAAACTAATAAAGAACCATTTCAACCATTGATAATAAAATCGAGTGAAAATTTGAAATCTAGCTGCACTTCTTTGTCTTTCCATGCATGATGATGGGAATTTCCGTCATAAGTTTATTTAAAAAAATGTACTCTAAAAATGTGTACCATAAATTGCTTGTTGCTAGGATTTTTTTCTACACATATTGCATTATAAGGAAGTAGATGTAAAAAAAACAATGTCACGGTCAATCAGGATTGTAGCTACCACCGTATCAGCCCTATAAATGATACGGGTCCACCAATCTACCAGAGCCCCAACTTGTGTCAGAAAAACATCGCGTAGAATATTAAAGGCTTCCAAAAAATTTTTGATACCGACTAGCTGCCCCAGTGCAGTCATTTTAGCAGGTCTGAACTTGCCGTTCTGCTGTTTAAGCCTCTAAGTGGATGACCCGTTAATTGAAACTCACTTGGAAAGCGGTCTACTTTTTCAAAGCTAGTGGTAGCGAAAAGGTTTCTGTTTAATTTTGCGAACTTCTTCGAAAGCGCACCACAGTTTTATGCCTTCCCCTCTTAAAACTGCGTGGGGTCCTCTAATGGTTTTGAAGGGGACAATTTTATTCCTTTATCGGTTTCTGTGTTGTTGAAAGGGGAGGTTTCTCATTCACAGCTGTTGTATAGGGCGAGTATTGTGTGATGGACATTTTATCCACTTCACGGCCAACAGAAACTTCTCCCAATTTTGTTTAACAAGCAAATAAAGGGTAAAAAATAAAGTTTTAAAGAAATGATTCATTCAAAGTTGAAAAAATATTTTTAATATATATATATATAAAAGCAAAAGAAAATTTATTTTTTCTCCTGTTATACTTTTAAGAGCTTTAAAAAAATTTAAAAAGAACATTTTTATTTCGGTGTTACAATTTTAACCACAGAAGCTCTCTGTAATCATTTTTGAATATCAGACGAAGAAAACTCAAGAATATTTTCCTGTTATTTTTTTTAATTATGAGGTAAAAAGTAAAAGAGATTATTTTTTTTATTTAACAAAATTATAATAAATGTAGTATCATTATATATGATGAATAAATTTGTAAAATAAAACTGGGATTTCTGCAATTTATTATATTTTTTATTAACAATAACATAAAAAGTCATTTCAATACTTTTAATGTATGTAAATTTTAATCCTTATCTTTATATTTTTCTGTTGAATGATTTTTTTTTGCTATAAATCAACATAACAACTTGTAATGAGGGAAAATACCCTCACTACGTCAACATTTGCACACATAATACACATTCAATCAGTGGTGCACACAAGGGAAGGGATTCTTGGGTCCAGACCCCTCAAAGCACTTGATTTTTTTTCGATTGATTATAATCCCATACATATATAATAAGTATTATGCTATATACGCATAGTTTGTACAGGAAGTAACTGTAATTAATAATTTAATTTTATTAATGCTAATTATTCATTCAATAATTAATTTTTTAATGTTTTTTTTTGTTCCCGAAAATCAAAAGAATGTGTTAGGTGGCGAATTGGAGTATAGGAGAATAGTGGAATTTGTCCCTGGACCTCCTCTTTGAAAAGTTCCTGTTTGCGCTGCTGCATTCAATGAATAAAAAAATATATTTTTCTTAAAGTGGGCTAGGGGGAAAGTATTTCTAACCATTTTCTGTTCAAATTTAATTTTCAATATTTCCGTTCCTTTAGTATTTAATCCTTTAAATGCATATTCGCACATGTATATAAATGGTAACTATATCTTTCTATTCAGTTATTGCAGAGATGTATTGCCAATGAATTTTGTCTTTTAAAACAATTTACATAAGTACAATCAGCTGATAATTAATAATATAAATAATTTTATAAGCAAAAAATTTTAACACTTAGAAATGTATCCTTAATTCCAGCACTTGAACTCTACAAATTGTTATTTTATTCTTAAATATTAACACAATAATAATTCATAATCATCATCATAACTCGTTCTATATTGCAAAAAATCCCAACCTTTTGCTTCTGAAATACTATTATATTAAAAATTGTGTGTAGTTTTAGAAAAAAATTACACCTGTGGAAAAAACGGATCATAAGTTTTGGTTTTTAAATAATTTTCTCTTAAGTATAGAGAATTTTTCTAAAGGAATAACAATAGCTTAAATATAAAAAAAAACCGAGGAAGGGAATGAATTTTTTTAAGGATCATATATTTGGAAAACTTGATCCAGAATTTCTGATCTGAAAACCAATTAGGTTTCAAGAAATTTTAATTTTCTGAGTTTTGATTTTAGTTTCGGTTTCGTTTTAAAGCATTTTGGCATTCCTAGATTGAATAAATTAAAAATATTTTTTTTTAAACACAGTCCATTATTTCGTTTGAAATGGCCATGAATTGCAATTTTAATTTCTAAAATTATTTCTGTTTGCTCATGTTTTTAAGATTTTGAGTTTTCTCACATTTACTTAATTAAGATTGATTTAAAGATCAATATATTTTTTGCCACATAGTTTATTTAATTTAAAAGCTCTTTACTTTGTTTTCATTAATTTGTTTTTTTTTTTTTGAAAAATGTCATGACCAAAATGTACGCAGTCTACTGTGAGAAATAATACTTGAAAGGGATGGAATATGACTGAAAATGGTAAATCTAAAATCCAGCTTTCAGGTGATATTACAATTAGACTACAGAATACAAATGTTGCAGAATGAACTAACTATTTCCCCGATGTACCACAAACTACATTATAATAAATATATTGTAGTACTACATTACTGTATTTTAAAGTCATGCAACAAAAACTTAAACTTGCTTACCTGCCACGAAGGGGGAACTGAGAAAAAAATTTATATTATTTACAAACTTTGTGACTTATGTATTACGTTTGTATCACTACTATTTTCTATATAAATATTTTGCATTTAAAACTCTTGTGAATATATAAGGTTCTGATAAAACTGAATAATTGATCAAATTAACAATTGTTATCTCTCTCAATATTATGTCAAAGAATATTTTGAATTAAAAAAGATATTTTCAGTCATATTTATTTCAAGTAGAATTTTCTTGTAGAACATAAGTTGGATAGTAACATACAAAAATATTAAAGCTTTACATGCATAGGAATTTTTTTTATGCCTTTACAAATTTTAAATGTGTTTTTCTCCGATTTTTTATTTTGAAGATGAGAGTGTTTTCTAATCCCTAAGGCGATTTTTCTGTACAAGATAATGTCTTGAAATATCTTGTAAATATTCCCTAACATATGTTCTATAAAAGTTCATATGGATTTAAGTCTAAGAGATCTAGTTATTTTTTAAATATATCTTAATGTAATATTAAAAAAAAATATATTTTTCCAGGTTCAGCCATAGAAATAATTATTAAAATTCAACAAGGGGATATATTTTAAATTTTATACATTTTGTTTGCAATAATCTAAGAAATATACATCACTTACAATAATTAAATATTTTTTAATAATTTAGCATTTTAGAAAGGTTTTAAAAAGTTCAAAACTGTTCAATGTTTTAAAATTGTGAAATAATGACTTGTCAAACTAACCTATTGTTTTCAGATTCAATATAATAGTATAATCTGAATATAAAACAAAAATTAATTTTACTGTGATAAAACTGTTTACGACGTCTACTCATACTGTAAAAAGAATTAAAGATAAATCTGTAACATATAGTGGCAGTCAAAAACACATTCATAATAAGTAAAAATTCTGTCCCGCTACTAATTCCAATGCATTTTCCAAACTGTAGCTAAAAACAATTATATGTTTATTAGGCCAGAAATTATTTATATTTAGATATATTTTCCTTAATAAGTACATAATGAATAATGGCAAGATAATTTGTAAAATCCTAAAAGATTTTAATGTAGAAAATTGCCAGACATAATTTTAGATAGGTAGAAATTTCATTATATAATACACAAATATGCATGTTTTAAAACAAATAAGTTGGCTAAAAAAAGAAATTTACTAAAAATTTCCTGAATAAAGTAAATCAGATTTCATCCTCAAATACATATAATTGTAAGAAAATGCTTTATTCAATTTACAATCAATTACA
The DNA here is from genome assembly GCA_019973935.1 of Trichonephila clavipes. Taxonomy (NCBI): domain Eukaryota; kingdom Metazoa; phylum Arthropoda; class Arachnida; order Araneae; family Nephilidae; genus Trichonephila; species Trichonephila clavipes. The sequence continues at coordinate 30,690 of BMAU01020161.1, forward strand.
AATAAACTTTTATAAAAAAATAATTTTAACAGGTAAAATAGCAAAAAATATCAAAGAAGTATAAGAAAGACACATACATATCGTTTACAGAAATGCCACAGCGTGATATTTTTCAAAACACGGCACTGCACACACAGTCCAACATTACAGTCTTTACATTGAAAACGAGTTTCTCTTCGAATACGTTTTCCATTATCATTTGTCTTAAGATTGCATACCACACATTTTCGCGATGTTTTTTTGTTGTTGTTGAAGAGTCTTTTAATAGTCTACACTCCTGCAAAGAGAAGTCAGAATTCAAAGCTATAAAACCTTACTATTCCCAACAATGTCATTTATACCTTTATTTTTTATAATCTATGAATGCGTTAAACTATTAATTTGTTATGGCGACTATTTAATATTAAATGCAAAAAAGAATAAATTTCAAACTGAAATTTAAATTTAATGTTTCAAAAACTGTCATCGATATTCTCATAACTTTTACATATTGTCGTTTTAGCATCTCACACATCTATCTTCTATGTAAAAATCTATTACAAGTTCATTACATGTTTCAGCATATTTTTAAACATAACATGCAGTTTTTAACCAAGTTCTGAGGCTCCGGTAGCCTAATGGTCAAGGTAACGGACTCGTAGCTGTCGTGTCATGAGTTCAACGCCAGTACCACTGAAGATCCACCGTAAAGGGAAACGATGCTCAAGCGTCGTCCTCGTCACTTGACCATGGTTTAAAATTGCGAGGTCCGACGCCAAGTGAGTGAATATTAACGTCGCACTGTTCAGCTACACGAGGGCATTTGGTGATGGACCTCGTAATTTCGAAGCATGGTCAAGTGAAAAGGGTGACACCTGAGCTGGTCCCTCTCTCCTAACTACCACACTTCCCCAAAGGAGGAGGTTTGAGCTCTCTACAGATTTAACGTGCATCGCCCCCCTACACGGCAGGTCTTTTGTGGCACTGAGCTCGAACTCGTGGCATGCCAACCATGATCTGATACCTTGACCACCTGGTACACCGGCAGCAGGTCCGTCGCCAAAAGCCCTAGAGTAGTTGAGTAGAGAAGAGAGAGAAAGAGAGCGACGTTAATATTCTCTAATTTAATTAAATAATATGAAATTTAAAGAATACATGAAAAAATATTATAAGTGGAATACATATATATGTATTAAAAATTTAATCTAAATATATTTTCTTAATATCCAAAGAATTATTAGTATTTATGGTAAATATATGTTTTTAACTGAGTATGTGAGACACGCATAAATATCTTTTTCGAAATTCAATGCAGAATTTCAGTGCAGCTAATATAAATTTCCTAGTTTTGCATGGTTAAGATTATAAAAAATGTCAAAATTTTAATAACCTTTTCTTCAAACAACCACTAATGGAACATAAATGATGAGGGATTTTGCATAAATAGATATTTCTTTAACTTGAATTTAAAAAGGATCTTTATATTTATTTATATGCGCAAAAGGTAACTGTAAATTTGTCCAGATGCTTTTGATTACTCTTTATTTGAAGATTCAAGTTTAAAAATATAAGCTTGTAGTTTACGTTCTCTTTGAAAGAAATTACTGTTCAGACATTTAAAATTCAAATATAATTCGTTATCTGAACAATACAAAACTAGGGATTTTTTGTAAGATGCCCTGAATACCTGGCTTTAAAATTATAAAAACTAAAAGATTTAAATAGGTTTTTTTTAACAATGCATAAATTTTTTTTGCTAATAATGTAATACAGAAGCTTAAAATTATTCATGTTTAGAAGTGTCCAAAATTTTAAAATATTTTAAATTTTGAACTTTTTTCTTTCTGTTAATTTTGACACATAACGGAATAATCTATTTTTAAAAAAAAAAATCCCTGAAAGTATTGATTAAAATAAGAAAAATGAAGCAGTAAATTATCCTCCCTTTTTTTATATATACTTTGAATTTAAATACTATAGATATTTTTAAAAAAGTTAGGCATTCATTATAAAAACATAATTCCATTTGGGAATTTTAACGTAATGAAAAAAATGAGATTTTTATCAAGCTATCCCCTAATTTTCTCGATTCGTTGACTTGCAATTATTTCCGTACGCTCTTGGGTTTAAAGAAATTATTCCCAGTTTTTTACGATTGCTGCAGGGGAAGAACTGGTCTCCCCGCGAGCCAAAAAACTTCCCCTCAATGTCCATTGTGTCTCCCCGACCATCTCTAATTATCTTTCAAGATGTTAAGCCTTTAAAGGGGGAGGGAATTTGGAAAAACACGGCATGTCCGCTTTCGAACACGTTACTTGAGGAGGTAAAATTACGTTTGGTGCATTTTTGGTGAGTCCCCTGCCTTACGGAAAATTTCGTGTTGTCCGTTTTTGAAGCTTCTCTAGTAGGGCAGAAAAAGCCGTGCAAACCGCTTGGGGGGTTAATGTGCTTGAAAGAAACGTGCAGTTTCTTCAATATTTTTTTCTAACTAATATGAGATGTTTTAATAATAAAAGCGATAATGAGTGGAAAAAGGTTAATTTTCGGCATTCCTATTACATTTATGTGCATTTGTATATTGAATTGCTCAAATAATCTTCCCAAAATCAGCGAGATGAGGGGCGTGGTTAATTTGTTGTTCGCCTTCTGCACCCAAGGTTGCGGTTCGACACCAGCCCATGTCGGTGGACATTCCTGATGCAGAAAATCGACAGCAGTCATGTTATATGATTATACTCCATATACAAGATCCCTAGACTGTCTGTTTGTCTTGGGTTCTCTCTGAAAAATTAAATCCTAGTACAGGTTTACATAGTCAGATCCCAGTTGCCTCCCTCTAGAGAGGAAACTGGGAGTCCAAATCACATGCGGTGATTGGTATCCGCCTATACGGTGCCACACTACAAAGATATACCTGTTTCTCGGGATTATACTAGTTCTGCAATGGTTAATCACAAATCCGCAGCGCATTAGAAATATATACGTATATATATATATATATATCTTCCCAAAATCATGTGACAAAAATTTACTTCAATATGCAGTTGTTTTACTTTTAATGTATGAAGAAAGCATTTTTTTACTAAATGCTTGTTTTATTTTAATATGTTGAGACTATAGAAGACAGAGAGACTTTGAAAATTATTTGGACTTGTTAGAATGCAATTGGCTACCAGAAGACAACCTTGATAATGGAAATTCAGACAACGAGTACCTCTATAAAGATGTGAAATTAGATTAAATATTATAATATATTTTTAATTATCCTCAGAATTAAAATGTTATATATATATATATATATATATATATATATATATATATATATATATATATATATATATATATATATATATATATATATATATATATATATATATATATATATATATACATATATATATATATATATATATATATATATATATATATATATATATATATATATATATATATATATTATTTTCTATTTTTTTTGTACTGAGATTAGCGTATATAAATTTGCATGATGATAGACAGGTATCCCATATTGTTTTTTAATAATTATATATTATATTTTTGTACTAAGGTTTTTCAAACATTTTTTTCTTTTATCTAGAGCATGAATTAAGTCAACCCGATTTATTTCACAAAAAGAAAAAAAAATACCCACGAAAATAAGAATTAATTCCTAAAGAAAGCCATTGCACTCTTGTTGCTCTGTTGCATTGTTTATTTAATTCGTTTTTCGTTAAATTTCTGTAATTCGAAATTTTATTAATTTTTCAAGTGTATAATAAGTTAAAATTATCATAATGAAGAAAAAAATTAATTCCCTTTAAGTAGAACATTAATTATTTATTAAAAATAAGATGTTTGTCAATTAAATAATAATTTACTACGTCACTATTGTCTTTTTTTGCCTCAAATTATTTTTATACGCTAGATACGTATACGAAAAAAACACAACTAAAACTTTAGCTCAAACATCCAATCGTTAAAACGTTACAGCGCATGATTTGACACTTAATATTCAGTCATTAGTAAGATTTATAATAAATTTTTACGTGTAAAATTAATAATATATGACTGTACACATTACACCCACGTTGACCGGAGAATTTCACATTCAAGTCATTTTCAATTTAATCCTCCTGCAGTGAGAAAAACGCATTCAGGGTGTATAAGTACAGCGGTTACACAAACTTTTAGGACAGATAAAGTACACCTAGAGGATGGTAAATGGCATAGGAATGCAGGGTTTTGAAAATGCTTTCATTTCGGCGACAGACAGACAAAACACGAATACGAGGAGGTAACCTGCTTATTATTTTTAGTGTAGTAAAAAAGAAGAAAAAATAACATTAAAGGTATAATGATCGCAATCAAAACAGGTGTTCGTAATTACGACCTCAGTCCGTTATGCAGAATTCACATTTTCAGCACTTTGAAGATAGAACGTCAACGAATACGTCGTCTTTCAAACTTCACCAGTAGCTGCCGCGTTGAGAGCAACACAACCATCAGCATTGTTAACAGGAGTTTTGTGTACTAGGGATTTGACATGCCTTCATTAAAAGTAATCAAGGCAAGTGAGGTCTGGCCGTTGAGTGATCGAGTTCCAATGCCCTGGAATACCCTGCCCACTCCTTTGTAGGACAAACGTTACCAACGGACGTTAAGGCCGAAGTGCAGCGATTCCCGAAGAGGTCCTCAGACCCCCAGGGCTCTATGATGACCTGCAAGGGGTCCACGCCAGCGAAAAAATAATTTGAGGGTTTATGTGGTGTAAAGGGGGGGGTCTATGATAGTAACTCTCAATAAACTAGATCAGGACTTTAATTTTAAAAGGAAATTTAATCAATTGGAAACCAGACTTACCTGATTAACAGATTTATTTACTAAAATGAATTCAGTTAATTTGCAGTTAACAGGTTAAAGCATAAATGTTATTAAAACAAGGATCACATTTCAGCCTTTCTTGTCAGAATTAAGCTAACGGAGCATAATAATGGACGTTACGAATTTCCTCAGTTTCTCAATTATCACAGGCAATCTACCAGGAAAAATATGTTTTAACCTACGTTCAATATTTAAACGCCCTTTTTCTTAGAATATGAAACAATATTTGAGAATGTTTTGAATATTGTAATGCCACAGAAGGCGATGAATTCATATGATCACTTTGAAAAAAAAGGCAGGTTACAAGAACTAGTCACTAGGAATAAGCACTAACCAAGATATTAAAGTGAAGTTTACAAACGGATGTGAATAATTTTGGCTTTAAAAAGATATACCTGTTATTTTTATTCCATATTATAAATATCTTGAGACAGTTTCTAATTGTGTTTTTGATTGAGAAGGAGTTACGGTGCGCTTGCCAATCTTCAAAACAAAAAAAAAAGAATGAAGGAAAGACTGGACACTATAAACAAAATCGATAATTAAAGTTAAACCTTACAAGAGTGATGTCAAATGATGAAATTGTGTTATTACATCGCCAGATTCATTCCCTCCTTCTAAAAACATTTGTTTGTTGCTCATTTATTTTATGTATTAATTAAATTTCATTTTAATTAGTTAATTATTAGTTAATTAGTTAATAAATTAATAATTAATTATTAGTTTAATTAGTTAATTATTAAAATAATTAGTTAACATGTGTTTTCCTAAGTTTTAAACACTATACTTTCTCTATGGTTAAAAATCCAAATCTTTTAAAGGAAGTAGTTTTAAACCTGCTGTCAAAAACTTTAAAAATTAATTTGCAAAATTTTAATAATAGGTAAGAAGGAATCTACCACAAACCGAGAAACTTGTCAAGGGGTCTATGAGGCAAAAAAGTTTGGGAACCTCTGCCGTAGTTGGTCGTATGCCAGATGCGTATCTTCGAGCTGAGCTTTCAAGTAACGTTTCATTCTACTGCCACTCTACCGACAGACGAAATGAAGCTTCATGGTGAATGTGATGGCATAAAGCATGTGCGAGCAAGTACCATCATCGTATGCTTCTGCTTACGTACCGCAATTAGTCGTATACACCACCTAAAGACTGCCCAATTTCTTTGCTCTACTAAGAATAATAAAAATGCTTCTTCTCTTATTTGTGTCCCGTTTATTTGTGTTTTGTGTTGTCCTTCACATTCTAAGAAAGCGTTTCCAACCATTCATTACTACGAGATTTCCCATCGTCTATGTCAGAGGTGGCGAAGCTTTATGGATTGGCGTGTCATTTTTTTTAAAGAAGTGTTTAATGTGGTATAAACGTGTCATCAAATAATTTTGATTTACAATTATTGGGACAGTAATAAAACTAAATGCTAACAATTCAGAATTCTTTACTTAAAACGAAAAAAATACCTTTGCACTGTATAATTGTAAATGTTTTGGTTATTCTGTAGGGCATTTGAACGTGGGTGATGCCTTACTTCTAAGTTATCCTCATGACCTACAAATGTGAGAGTGAATGAAGAACCAGGTGTTATCATAATCTTAATATTTCTTTATTAAGATCTTAACTTAAACACTATGCAACATTGTTACTCAACTTGTAGGGTGCACCCCAAGGGGCGTGATAACCCTACGAGGGGGCACGATCATATTGAAAAGTTGAAAACAAAAGATTGTTAAAAAAAATTACTTACTTAGTAAAAGTTGTAAACCAGCAAATATATTATGACATAATATTTTATCATTTGCAATACAATACACTTATAAGTATATCAGTACTGCTCAATCTATTTTATTACTAATTTAACAATACTAAGTTAAGGACAAGTTTAACAATCACCCGTGACCCCATGGATTTGTCATGTATAAAATTATATGGCAACATTAACACTTATGTTGATAATTTGTTCAGTTTAAAATAAATTCCATAAATGCCGTTCAAAAATTATGTGATTCGTTCCCAATGTTCTTGTTTAACACGCAGGTAAGCGTATGAGAGTGCATTGAGAGGTGGTGGTGGTAGAAAGGGAATAAGCAATCCTTCTGAAATGAGTAAAACCTTGGTAAACACTGTCAAAGTCATTTTATTGATTTCCAAAGTCTTCGGAATAATTTTATGGATAGCATTTCCCAGAAAAGATAGTACTTCGGAAAGACGTATATATACGTCTGGAGAAATTAACACACTGGCTGAGAGAAATGGTTATATACGTCAGGGAGACTTAAAAGTTAAAAGGTTTAGCGTTGTAGGTTTAGCGTCAAAGTATAGTATTATTGATTTTAGTGCATCGTTATTGTATGGAGAGGCACAATGCAACTTATGATTGAATGTTGGGTCGCAAGCATTGAAAGTTTGAGAAGCACTGCTATACAATGATAATATTTATATTTAAACTTAGCGGATGTGAGTAGAAGAAACACAGAATACGTATTACCAAATAAGCGCGATTCTTACCACTATATTTAACTTAACCGCTTACGCCTAACCTCTGTATCTAAACAATTCCTAGTATTTAATAGAATGGTCCTATCTCTATATCCTAGGTCCCCTCTCGAATCCGTAATGTAGTTTCTTTACCTTGCGTGGAATGATATCCACCTTGACTTGAACGTGCTGGCACGAATATCTGAACTCTTGAATATCAAATAACTTCTCACTTTTAACTTCAACATTTATAACCACAGCCTAGCATAGTCACTTCCAATAGGCTACCCTTCTTACGCTTAAATTCAGCTATTTAAAAGGTTCTTAATTTGCATAATCACGCTTCATTTCTGAATTGGCTCGAAATAATTTGCCTTTTTCAACGCCAAAAACCCCAAGATGACAATTAATGGAAAGCTCTATGAGCCCGTCACAATACGCGTAATTCAAATTAAAGTAACATTAGTGTGACTTCTGTTATTGCAGATTGGATGACAAATAATTTATATTAGGGTTGTGTAAGATGTTACTTTTAATAGAATGCATATTGATTTGGAGTTATCCACCTAAAGGTTTCATAAAAATTAATTTTTTTGCTGTGGTTCACTTTCTTGACAGGAGGCTTTGTGCTTTGTTTCAAAATACAGTGTTATTGACGATGTTCTGCATACCACTGTTCCACAGAACACTTACACTATCTTACACTTTTTGTTCTTTTGAAGAACTAACCATGTTAAATAACAGTTAAAAATCTTAAATATAACCCAAATAAACATTAAAATGCAGTTGTGTCAACGAAATTGGCTATGATATGCTTAGACAAATTTTGTTTCATAAGCAATCGCAATCTATGACGTAACTAAGGCACAATAACAAACGAGTGTGCTCTCTGCCACCCCGTGACCAATCACTTGTGTTTGTTCGTAACAATTCATAGTGAACTCAGTTAGTTTGAAATAAATTGCAAACCAATTTGATCACACTGGCGTACACAAAATATTGTATTATGTGCCATTAATGGCACGCGTACCACTGGTTCGTCATCACTGGTCTAGGTGTACTATACCAATCCTTAAAATTTGAAACCGCTGTACTAATTTACCCTGTAGAATGTGGTAAGAATTTAAATAATAAGTAATATTTAAATATAAATATTAATAATTAAATTACGAGAAAAACTAAAAGAGTCATATTTTCTGACATTTTTGATTAAATTTAAACGAAGACAAAAATTTGTTTCGCAATAAAAACAAAAATAATTTGTTGAAAAACTTAATTATTCCTTTTATTATACTTATCAATTTCACTCTAAACATCAGCAGCTTTAAGTTGTATTGTATATTGGGGAAATATTTACTTCATTTTAAATATTTATTTAATTAGAAAATCATATTTAATAACTCTTGTAATTTTCAGAAACTTAATTAGCAATGTTTATTCTCGACAATTGGAAAATCGAATTTTCTATCTCGAAGCTGTATATTATTCTTTGTCAAACAATATGTAGCTGAAGAGTAGCCTTATCTTCAATATTTATATAAAATGCATTCATCAAAAAATTTAATATTATATTTGATGTTAATAAATGTTTAATTTATTTTATATATTTGTAGTAGAGCATGCTATATTTACTTGAACTATTAAAAAAAAGACTTAAAACAAATATTTTCCTTTACAAATAAAATGTAATATTTTTATTATTTGATTTAATTATGTTTTTTTATATAGCTATGAAAAATATTTTAATTATATATTTATTCACATTATATGATTTAATTAAAATTTACTGAATGAATCCTTAATCAATTTATTTTTACATAAAATGTTATTTTCAGTTTTTAAGCATATAGACAAACTTTCAAAATCATTTCTTTGTAATATCATTATTAAGAAAAATTAACGATGCTTTCCAGTTATATTATTTGTTTGTTGCTGAAATTCAAAAAAAAAAAAGAACTAGTAATTTAAATTGTTTATTTCATATATAATATTTGAAATTTTTCAATTTGTAAACTTTATAACTTTGAGTATATTTATTATTTAATATGGTATTTGTGTGCTTGAATTATTAGCAATATAAATTAGAAGGAAATTCAAAATAGGACTAACGTAAGGAAATTTAATTTTTTTCATTTAAAGTGTAAATAAAAAAAAACATATTAAATTGAACATATTTTAAACAAAAAGTAACTGTAAATCTCAGAATTAATTTGTTTCAAATTTTATACCCCTTGAGCATGAATGTATCTTCAAAAAATTTAAAATCTCCAAATTGAACAGAGAGAAAACCTTGAGGGTATAGAAAAAACTTTTATCGACAAAAGTAGACGTTAGAGAATAAAGGCTTTTAAAGTTTGTAGAAATCTTGTCTTTGGGACTGGTAGCAATCAGAAAATTTCCAACAAGCTCCTTAAGTTTTAAATGAATGTTAGAGATCAGTTTTGAGCTACATTTTCAATCACAGGCTCAGATGAAAATGCAAATAAATATGAATTATATATTTACCAATATTAGGATAATATGTAGTCTTAACAACAGAATGTACGTCGGTGTCAATTTGACACCGGAGCTTGCTTACTTTGTTCTCCTTTTCCGTATTTTTGCAAGGAATTTTGAAATGCTTTCATGACTTTAAAACATTTTCCCTGGTGACTACACAGAAAATTTTGTGGTTCTCGGTAAATTAACAGGGGTTTTCCAGCTAAATATACTTAGAACGTCTGTTGGTGTCATTTCGGCAACAAGGCAGTTTATGATTATAAAAAGCTGTCGTTCAAAAAAATTTAGTCCACTAAGAAGATACTATTAGTAAAATAAACTTCCTAAGGTTCTATCTCTCGCACATTTTTCTGACCTCGAATACAGTGTTATTGACTTCACAATGGAAATGAACCAATTATACTAAAATTGTTGTGTTTAAGTGCTTCCTTACATAATATTTGCTTAACTGCTTATAAAAAAAATTATTCGATTTTTGAACTTAGTGCAAAGCAGACACCACGAAACGATGGCTCTTAGAAAATGTCTAACCATTGATAAAATTGCTAATTTGTTGCGAGAGCTTTCTGAGAATGAATTGGCTCTAATTCAAATTACGATGAAGACATAAGGTTGAATGAAAGTGACTGCGAAGAATCGGAAAAAAGTCTGATGCAATTGATAATATCCCTGTAAATTCTAAGATATGTTTCGCTAGGGATGGCGCACAATAGATGCCGCATAGTAGTAATATCCTGGCAGATTTGCAACCCGAAATGTTTTGTGATAAAGCAGTGGTCCAACACGCTTCACGAAACAAGATTTCAACTTCAGTTTTTTATGATATAAGGGGGCATCATACATGATAATTACATAAAATAATATTAAAAAAAGTCTTAAAACTAAACCCTACTAAAAAGTAGTTCTGCAATTGGGAAAAATTTTGCTTTATATGAATCTCGATGATAGGCAAGTCAAATATCCATGGTTGTAAGATCATTACTAGCATTGTCGAATCTTGGGATCGCAACCTTGTGTTACTAAACACTTGAATTACAGAATGATTGATGCATGTTAAATATGTCGAGGTTGAAAGTTTTCCGTTGGTATGTATAAATGCTTTGCCAGTTCATGCGTTACCCTCGTCGCTTGACCGTTATTCAAAGTTACGAAGTTCGTCACCAGTATCCCGTAAGTTCATAATACACCATAAATTAAAATTGAAATGTAACGAAACTCGAGCACACGCACAAGGATTATATTGATGAGAGCGAGAGAAAGAGACTGGTAATTCATTTCCTAAGTTACTATTTCACGATTACCTTTAGATTTATATTCAATTGAACACAATGAAAATTAACAAAACAAAATAAAGCTATAAACATTTTAATTGTAATAACCTTTTTTTTACATTTGGACTTTTTTTGTTATTCTTATGCATAATATGTAAGCACACACGTATGTGTGTACTTTGCTCGCGAGCATATCTCACCGGATATATTGGTGTTTTCCTTGAGCAATAGGTAGAGTTTCTGATTTCCCGGGTTTTTCCATTCCCGGGAAAGTAATTGTCGTTCTCGAAATTCACGAAAATACATCAAAATTTCAAAAGTTTTTTTTAAAAAAAGTTATTTTTAAATATAATTAATAATAACTATATAAAATAAGGATACATATGAATTTCAAAATGAATACTTTTTTATATAATGAGCTAAAATATACAAAACATATATAATAAAGGGATTATTAATTTTTAAAATAGGATCTCAGAAAGCCTAAGAAACTTATGCTTTTATCACTCAGCCTAGTTCAAAGTTTTATGACGAAGAATCTGTCAGCAGAAAATGCTCTCTACGGCTCCGACTAACGTTGAAAGAATTTTTTTCAAAGCCTCATATAGTCATATAATGTTTGGTGATGCATTTTCAGTCGAGTTGAACAACCGCGTCTCCTATTTCTGATTTTCTTGTTTGAACAATATAAAACGTTTGTTTCTGAGTAAATTGCATTCTCTAACTTTTTTCGTCAAACGTCAGAGGGTTTTATTTTATTTTATTTTTCTAAGGTATCCATGCTTTCTTCTTCTGTGTGCGAAGAATTGGATATTGATTCATCTTCTTCATAGAAAAGCCTTGTCCTTATCTCATTTGGGCTTGTCAAACCAAAACATTTTTAGTAGACAGTCGCAAAACATCAACAATAACTGCAGCTTCCTGGCATTTTCTCCCAAAATTCAGGTATTGCATTAATCCTATTAAATTAACGCTGCGTCTCTCATTAATTCTGCGGATTAAAGAATATTTCATATTTTTCGAAAATTCTGAATTTCGTTCGTTTAATTCTCCAAAATCGAGAGAGAACACACCTTCTGTAGTTAGCAAAGTTCAATTTCGACTGCATAAGGGGTCACAGGGGTGTTGAAAATGTTTCGAGAGCACAAAATACAAACAATTTTCGACTAGAAATAATTCTTTGAGATTAAAATGAAATAATTTGATTCTTTTACACATTTCTTATAAAGGAATAAAGTTTCAAAAAAGTATAAAATATCTAAAATATAATCATAATTTTAAAAATAATAAGCACATAAAAATAAGAAAAATGTTTGTAAGAAACAAATAGTGAGTTTTACGACGCGCATGATATTTTCTGCAATAATAATTCTAATTACTAGCAATAAGTTGATTTATAAAGTCAAATATATCCTTATTACATGCTAGCTTATCTTATAAATATAAAATAAAAAATAATATTTTTAAAAATAAAAAAATACATTTTTAAAATTTTTTTTTTTTAAAAATTCAATTTTTGTTGAAATATTTCAAAAAATTAAAAATTTATAATACTATAAATAGCTAGGATTTGAAGATTATGATAGAATTTATAATTCTGTAAAGTTTTATACATCAAAGTATGATAGTTTTGAAACGCAATGCGCGTAATTGAAAAAAACACAAACTGAGAAAAAGGGCTTTAAAGTTTTAAAATTGAATTTGAGAAAATAAATCCTAAAACTTACACGCTAAAATTCTACAGGATAAAAATATATACCTTCCTGTTCCTGAAACAGCTCAATTTCTTTACTCTTTTTAATTTTCTTGGCTCTACGAGCTTCAAAAAGATCATTATAACAGCCTCTGTCTTGACGTAAAGATTCGACGATTGTCACGTTCAGCCAGGGCACACAAACATTTCTGTTAATTTCAAGCCAAATTTCTCTAAAATAGTAATAAGTATTTGATTTCCATCATTAAAAACACTGGTTTCTAGATTTGCAGCAATCTCTGCAATCTGAAGCCTAGAACCAATCGTCTTAGGACAAAACTTCCAAATTAATGAATTTAAACTTTCATTAGGATTCTGTGTCTTACCTCCTAAACATTTCTTCAGGAGTGCCGGATGAGATAAGTCTGCAAATACAGGCTTAATTACATCTCGAACAGCTTTAGCAACTGAGGGTTTGTGTTTATAATTTTGTAAATTATTATTAATTGCGGCATTATACTTACACCATGTATTTGGATTTGTAGGACAAAACCAGTGTATCGGTTCATCATCAATGCTGCAAGAATGACCCCAAACAGCCCAAATGGCTTTCCGCATTTCCTTTACACTAGTAGAATTGCATCGAATAGCATTACCATAGTAATGCGCAAGTTTATCAATTAAACTATCTGTTAACCTACCTTTACCGCCAATAGTTTTACCATCAGATAATTCCTTTTTACTATATACTAATTTAAGCTTCATAAGTCTTGTACCCATTCTCTTTTGCACATGGCCTACACATTCTATTTTCTGAATAAGATAGTCATCGCCGTATGGCTTGTTTTCAGAAAAGGGCATTGAATGTTTTTGTGTCGCCATCTCCTATGTAGTTCGAATATTTCAGGTTGTGAAGCTTTTCTGATCGATTAAAAATCCTTAACATCCCGTCAACCTCCATCTTACCAGCAGAGCCAGAATAATTTTTTCTACATGAAATCTTATGCGCTCTTTGCCATTTTTATTGTACTTGATACCAAATTTTACCCCTTTATAACTGTCGCATCCTTTGCAAAATGAGGACAACACTTCCCTATCCAAAACCTTACCTGTTTCGGCCCCTATTACAGTACATACTCCAATCAACGATGAACGTCCTCTCGTCTTCCAGGTACCATCACCACTTACCGTTAAAAGGTTATCAGGTGACGAAGAATATTCTTCGACAGCTGCCATTTTCATGCTTTCTTCAGCGACTTCCTTCATAACACGTGAAAGTTTATTATTAATAACATCATGTGATTTTTGTTCAACATGATTAGGAAGACTCATTACAGCACAAAAGGTTTTTAATGACTCTAAACCTTGGCCTATGCATCTCATTGCTAAAATAGATCTTCTGTTAATTTCTGAGCATTATTTTTATTCCCAGTGTTTTCACAGCTTGAAAAAGTACAAACACTCCCAGTTTTTACAACGTATTTCAAAATTCGAACATAAACCACGAGTGGACTTTTCATTAATTTTTAATGGTTTATGACATTTTAAACAACATGATACTGATAAAATAGAGCTAAAAGTTGAAATAAAATCAAAAATACGATATCCTTTGAAGTTTTTTCACTTACCTTAACAAGATTTGACTTTAATGAAGTCTGATATCCTGAGATTTTATTACTGGAAGCACACATTTTTATCTCTCCTTTCTGCAACATATGAGAATATACCTTCATGATTTGGTTCCCTCTAAATCTTCTTTTCTTAGGACGAAGGTCTACGATGAGTATTTTCCATTTCAATCGAGAATTTTCTATTTTGATAAACGGTTTTAAACAACGCTGTTTTGAATTTCGATAAGTCATTTCAAACAAACGTGCTAGCATTACCAAAACAGAATCAAAACACATTAAAAAAGTGTGTGTTGAGTTGCAAGCTTCCTTCTCAATTAAGCAAGTGTTTAAAATATTTCATGAGGCTTTTTAAAAACAGAAAAATAAAACGTATGCGGAAATCAAAAATAAGTGGGTGTGGCATGTAGCCATTTAAACATTGTTATTACTAAATTGCTGTTTGAAATTTTTCGAATAACTTTCGAAGTTTTTATAGTACTACCACGTGGTTGGTATCAAAATGTTCAAAAGAAAATGAGGAACAACATATATTTTTTTCGAAAATTCGAAAAAATAGAAGATTAACACCCCTGTGACCCCATAAGTTTTCTAAGCCAATTTTCAATGGCATTAAATTATGCTACAATTTTAGTCATAGTTTCAAACTCTATATTAGCCATCATTTGTTTTCTTTTAATGTCAATTAATGTTTTTAAAATTGCTGAATTTATTTTTGAAAATATTTCATGCATTACCAACAAACTATTCCTGCGTGTTTTGCTACCGGGGACACCTGGGAAATCCCGGGAATGAAGTATAATTCAATGAAATAAAAAAATATTTTCCGAAGTATGATTTCCCAGGATTCAGGGAAAGAAACTCTGATTGTAAAAGTGAATAATCAAAAACATACAGATAAAGGAATGAGGTGATGCATTGTAGATAAGTTAGAAGCAGGCCATTCTCAATTTCAGATTTATAGAGAATTAAATTTAAACTTAGCGTCGTGTAACACGTAGGGAAAAAGATTCATTTTAACGAATCAGTAGAAATAAATACTAGTTAAGTTCATTCTAGAGCCATGACACCCAGAGAAGATTATCATTTATCCAATGTAGCTAGGCATAACAGGAAAGCTACAGCTTCTCAACAATCTTATGAATTGTATGCGGCCGCAGAATCTCCGGTAATAAAGGTGACTGTTTCCGATATACGAGTACTTCATGAGAGTTGGATGTTTGAGTTTCGTCAGACAGCATATACCCTGTATCACTCTCCAGTGTAAATGTAGTCTAGTATTTAATGAGTACAGAAACCAGTTGTCTGTTCAAGGTAATGTGTTTATTTCTCCCAAAAAATTGGCCCCTTCTCTGTATTCCATTGAGAGACTTGTCTTCTTGCATAGAAACTGGAATTGTTTAGGCATCTTCGCACCGTAGATTATTCTGCTTGTTCTTGTTGCTGTTAATGCCACCTGTATGACGCAGTCAGATCGAGGCGCACGAAATTCATCGTGGTTGCTACATTCGTTATTCGTAACTTTCAACACCTTACAAGTGACACCTCCATTTTGAAGAAAAACATCCTGATTGTTATCAAGTGGCTCCAAGCTCTTTTGCCCTTCCATCAACCTAACTAGATTACTTGAGTATTGACTGCTATTTAGAATACCACATGTCATATATGTCTAATAATTTACAAAAAACCATGAGAGATGACAATCCTTGCCATATATATCGCATAGCCAAAACAGACCATCTATTGATTTCAGATATATTTTTTTATAACAATCAGTTCTGTGAAATCAAATGTTTGATCATTGCTACATTTCCTACATGAGAATAAGAAATGTGGAAGACAATCATACAATAGATTTTTAACTCATTTTATTTCCCCAATGCACACAGAGCAACGATGTAATTTTTCAACAAGGGAAAATAATAAACTTATGTCTACAAGTCTATAACCTTGAAATCTAAGGTGTACATCATTTTCAAAAGTTTGCGAAATCTTGTGTTCACTTGGTAATTTTTCGCAGATGAACTTTGGTTTGATGGAAACATTTTCGAGCAAAATATTACCCTATTCTGACACAGATTTTTTCACGCATTTGTTGGCTTAAAGACTTTTGCATTGTTGGTAATTAGAACCCTGATGGAAGGTAGAAGTTTGAGTTCTAGAAAGGTTTCAATGTACTTTCTGACATGTAGTATCTCATCGATGATATGAAGGCAACCCTATACCATCTGCTGATATGCTTGACCAAATTTTAAAACTATGTGGGTACTTCACAGTTGCCTGGATGCTCTCAGGATGTAGCATTTCTCCTATTCTATGTCTTACATGTTTCGGCCATCACTAACGTATGCAGATATGTTAGTTTCAGCCCCTCATATAACCCGACCACTAATAATTTGTCCAATTAATGATCTCCATTGACTACTGTATGCTTCTTTTAGCACTGCTGCAATTTGAGATAAGATTTTTTCAGTGATAGATAGAGAGAGAGAATTCTACCTTTTAGTCTAACATCTACTAATCTTCTTCCGATCGTTTTTAAACCGACAGAAACACCAGCATCATTCAAAGAATTTCTGACGACCATTGCTGACAATCTGTTATCTTGGAGAGAAAGTGTGTTGGTTTTCCTGACCTCAACAGTTGTGGTGAACCTTTCTTGGTATTTTCCTTCTTCATTTTTTTTATTAAATTTTTCTTCTGACATCTTAAACAAAACTTTCACTCCCAGATGTATTCACCTCACTACCTGCCTTACCATTTTAACACAGAAATACCCCTTTATCGTCACACATCTCTTTCTAGGTGTTCAATCTACTCTTTCATTTGAAGTCACTGCTTCTTGACTAAGTATTATTGTTATCCTGGCCAGAAAAAGGTTATGACGTCAATCCAACGGAAAACTTGTGAAAACTTGTTTTAAGCAATATTTTGAAATACATTTCAAATGAAGAATATACGAATGGATTGAAACAAGCGAATATCAGTCAATAATGAATACCAATGTAAAAAATAAAAATTATAATAATGTATTATGTAACATATACCATACTTTCAGGCTGTAATTTTTAATTTTTACGTTTATTCGTCACATAACGCGCTGTCTCATTTACACGAAAAACCTGAATATAATTTCATAATAATTATACATAATATTTATATACCGCGATATAATAGTAATTGTTAGATGAAATAATCATATAATTTAAAAGTAATTATAAAAAGATTAAAAAATAATCATAATGTTTACATTATAAAAATAATTATATAGTGGTCGCACATTCGGGATAGAGGTTGGCAACACTGACTGCGGTGCCATTGTGCTAGGTTTGAATCCTGGAGAAGACATAGATGTTTGTAAATGTATAGTACCTTCTACAGTGATACTCTGAGAGCAAATTGTGTAAATTGTCCACTACAGCGAGTTGGTTTTATGATAATTAATTGTTTTAAAACGTTTGTCCTAGTTCACAATATTCGCATGATTAGTTTGCATTGAATGCAAAACTGACAGCAGACTTTTACTAACTGTAAAAATTAGATACGTTTTTAAACTTGATGGTTAAATAAATAGGTTCTAGTATGGAAATTCTTTAATATATTTTGCAAAATTTCCAAGTAGTCATTTTGAATCCAATACATTTTGTATACTTATGTGCGCTATTATTGTTGACGAATATGTAATTTTTAACAAAAAAATTTCTGCAAAAAACAAAAATTGGCAGCAGCGAAGCGTATGAACTGATTGTTCGGAACAATGTGATTGCATTCAACTTGTGACTGTGATGTCCCATGAACTTTTAAACAGATTAAATGAAACCACGTGATTGTAATTGTCATATAACAATGACTTCACATGATCCATTAATAGATTTCATGAATTTTGAAAATATGCTTAGTAGCTTTCGAAAAATATGAATAGTTTAATTCAGTCTTTATATCTTTATATATAAAAATCTTCTGTGCGTGTGTCTGTCACTAAACTCCTTCTAAACGGCTGGACCGATTTCGATGAAATTTTTTGTATGGGTTCAAGTAATTTCGAGAATGGTTTAGATTCACAATTTGGTCCAATATCACAATTAGTAAAAAATATTAATTAAAAACAATCAAAAAAATACAACTCAACATTCACCTGGATTGTTGTAACTACGCTATTGTTATAAACAAGTAATATATAAAAAATTTAAATAAATTCCTACTTAGATCAACCAAGAAAAAATTTATTTTAGCTACTTTTTATTAAATAGTTGCAGTTAATATAAATATGTATATACATATGACAGAATCACAACATTAAGTGGTAATTAATTTTTATTAATTGTCATTAAAGTATCGTATTGTCATCCAAAACAATCGTGTATATAAAATGTCCTTTCAACTGAAAGCTTTAACACGTGAGAAATAAACCTTTTTAAATTTTGACATAAGTCGCCAACGTGGCTCTATTTGTAATTTTTAAATAATTAGTTTTAAGCAATTAGTTTTTATTAATTATAAATAACTAATTGTATTCTCATCCAAAATAATCATGCACATTATATTTCAGCCCAATTGAGTGCTTTAAATTGTATTTTATTAACGATTGAAAATTCCACCAAGATAAAAAAATAAATAAACAAACAAACAAAATATCTATAGAGATCGTGAGCTATTAGTAGGAATTAAAAAAGACGTAGGTTGGCGTCGAAAATTGATTTTCAGCCAAACTGGCCAAACACGGTCTTTATTGTTACGAAAATGCAGACGATTCACGCTTTTTAGTGTTTTTAATTAATATATTTTCAAATAATATTTATATTTGTAATTCTTCTGTGCGTGTGTATATAACTGAACTCCTCCTAAGCGGCTGGACCTATTTTGACGAAAGTTTTTGTCTGTTCCACTGGACTCGAGAATAGTTTAGATTTATTATTCAGTTTAGAAATGTTTATTTAATTGTTTTTTTTATTTATAAGTTGTTGATCTTGGAATGTTTTATATTGGATCCGGCAGACTGCGCTACGATCGCAGTATCAAATATTCAAAAATATTTTATTATGACTCAAGTTGGTCCCGACAGTTGGTGCTGTGATCATTTCAGAAAAATATTTTGTCACTTCGAGTTATTATTTTGTTGAAATAAATTGCGTGTTAATTAAATTATTACATTCAGATGTAGTTAGTGTTTGAAGAGTTTCAAGGTGTGCATAAAAAACTATACATTCTCCAAATTTAGTGTACAATTGAAGTCAGTATATATTTTACATAATTTTCTATTAAATTTATACGTGCGTTGACGACAATTATCCTAACTTACAAATCTATTTGTGTAGCTAATTGATTACACACATTATTAAACTTTTCTTTTTAATTTAAAATTATTTCATATGGGAAATAGTTTGTGTATGTGTTTCACTTTTAAGCAAACCAGAAGTATAAAACTTGACACATAATTACATTGTAATAACTTTTTAATACAAATTTTACTCAAAGCGGTCCAGATTGTTAAAGCTTATTCATAAAAATTTGGAATTTTTGAATTTAAGATGTGTGTACAGGACCACGTCTGTCGGGTCCTCTAGTACATATACAAATTGTTATTAAAATATATTTGCAAGTGATAATATTTTAATTAAATTGAAAATATAAATCACACTATATAGATATAATCCATTAAAAATCTATAGCATAAATGGACATCGTTCAGTATAGGAAATGACAAATATATTATTACAGATTTCAGAAAGAAAATAAATTAAATAAAGTCAGGCTTAAACGATTAGATGCAAAAAGGAAATAAGTATTTTAATTCTTTAAATACTTACGCATATTTATAAATCAGCCGACAGGGTGACGTAGTTTGTTTGTTGCTGGCCTTCTGTCCCCAAGTTTACGGGTTCTACCCCGGACAAAGTCGTTGGATTTCCTTGATGCAGAAAATCGACAGAGGCCATGTCGTATGATTATGCAGCATGCAAAAAAATCCCTTGGAGTGCCCGTTTTGCTTAGAGGCCTTCGGCAAAATTAAATTCACATCGTCTGAGCTCAGGTGCATCTCTCTAAAGAGGAGCCTGGACGTCGAAATTACTTGTAGCGATTGGTAGCGCCTATATGGTTCCGAAATAAAAAGTGATACCAGCTTCTTGGGAATGAACTGAGTCTGCAAAGTTAAAAAATACCAATACGCTGCCCCATAAGGGAAAAATATTAATCTATTTCTTTTAAGGAATATAGATTCACTGTTTTGAGAAAATTGACAACCAAGGGAATGTTGCAACGGGTTATAGATACAGATAAATATTCATGTTTCAAAGCTAATTAAACCAACAGATTTGTAATTTGGCCGGTATGTTCCTTTCATAGAGTAGAGAATCAATACAAAAGAAGTGTTTTCGAAAATTGACCCCCAACTGGATCACGAAAGATTACAGCGGTGTTATTGATAAATATTCTAGTTTTTGAGCAATTAGATCTGTATACTTTCAGATATGCTGTCAAAATTTGTCAGACATGTTCCTGTCATGAAGTAGAGGTCCACCATAAAAGAAATTTTACAAAAGTAGCCCCCTAATGGAATTGCGAGGGGCTTAAGGGGTATGTTAAATGTTAATTATGTTAAAAAAATGTTATTACTTAAATGTTATTAAATTAAATGTTATTACTTAACGATTCACTATTATCTGAAGCAAAAACAACACAGAAAAGCTATCTTTTAACGTATTTGCTTATTTGATTGCTGCATGAGTTAGTATAAATTGGATCAAACAATATTTTTTTAGAAGTAACAGATTACAATGGGCTAAATCAGTTCCTTAATATGTGGGATATACCCTCCTAGAGAAAAGTCAGTGGCGTAACGGAAAATATTAGCCTCTCCCCCGGCAAAATCAAGATCTAGGCCCAAAGCTGGATCCTACAATAGATACACACTTGGTGTCAGTTTTACTTTGCGTTCCTTAGAATCATCGACACCCCACCCCCGCAAAGCAGGGTTCTGGTGGGTGTACACATCAAATACATTGAGAGCTACGTTAATTCTACGTGAGGTCATGAGCATATCGAAGAGTCAAAAATTTAAAACATCATTTAAAAAAATATTAATATACTGAAAAGTTGTAAATCAAAGATTATTTTGACATAATACAAAATAAAATACACATTTACACACTAATATAATATCCTTATAAATGTATCAGTACTGCACAATGTATTTGGCAATTAACTTATCAATACTGTGAAGAACAAGTTTAGTAATTGCTATTGATTCTCTCATATATAGGATTATCATGTACAAAATTGCATAAAAAATACTTACCTTGAACATGTGTTCGGTTTACAATTAGGTCCTATTCCAACATTTAATGACAACGTGCATTGTTATTAATTCATGGGGGAGGCATTGAAAATTATGATTGAAAATTGGGTCGCAAATATTTAACTCAGTGTTTCTCAAAGTGTGGGGCGCGCCCCCTGGGGGGGCGCGACAACCCTACAAGGGGGGCGCGAGCATATCGAAAATTTAAAGATTTTTTTAAAAAAAATAACTGGAAAGAAGTGAAACAAAATACTTTTTTCCATAATAAAAAATGCACAACAACACTGATATAATTTATGTTTTTCATCTGGCGTTTTTCTTTTTTAACATAAAATATTACTCGTTAAAAGAAAAAACGAAACGCAGACCCTGAGAAAAATTCTAAGAAGATAATCATTTCATCACTGTAATTATTATTGAAATACCGTACATTAGTTGTAGAAAGAAAAGGAAGACATGATTCACTTTTCAGCCAGGCAGCATAATACATTTGCTGATCATTTGATTGATCTTCAAACACTGTGGTATGGTTTCTACATTACTTCCGTCCCATCTTTTATGTATTTGTTTTTCGCTTAGGGAAATTGTAAATAATGAAGAGTTTTACGATACTTGGAAAAGAATTGATTGATTTGAAGGATTATTTGGCTAAGATTTATTTTTAAGAGTAATCTCAAACATATAAAGCATAGTGAAAAACGTCATAATCCATTTTAGAACATCCGTATTTTTTTTCTGAATACACCTTTAACCCGGGAGTGTTGGTGCGGGGCATCTGTGATCTCTATTGAAGGAAGTTGAAACTGATCAAGCAAAAAAATGCATATTATTCATGATTGAGAAACACGGTGAACATTAAACGAAAGGAAAATTTTTAAATGCTTCCTAAAAAACTCCATCAACTGAAATATGAAGCCACAAGTATACCAAAAGGTTCAGTTCGCCTTGTCAAAAAGACACAAGAAAGAAAAAGTTCAACTTGATATTTGTTGATCACCAAATATGTCACAAGTTCGAGCCCAGTACCACTAAAGACCCGTCGTGTATGGGGGAGGTACACGTTAAATCTGTCGAGAGCTCAAACGTCCTCTTGTTGCAGTGGTGTGGTAGTAAAAGAGGCCAGCTCAAGTATCATCCTCGTCAACCATTGTTCAAAATTACGAGGTCCGTCTCTAAAAGCCCTCGTGTAGCTCAACACAGTGGGACGTTAATATCCACTCACTCGATCATGAAAGCTCATTGAAACTACAATTACTTGAACAAAATATGACAGCGTTGCCAGCAAATAACATTTCTGTAATATTAGTGAAAAGTATCTCTGATGTGCGTCCTTTATTAAGGTCTTGTACTTTTGAATCATTTTAGTTCAGTTTTATTGGATTTTTTCTCAAATCATGAAAGAAAAATTGAACATTCCTTGAAAGCCAGTAAGTATAATTTCTCTTAATTAAATTATTCACTGGAATTTTCTGATTTGTATCGTGTAGAGTAAAAATAATTATAAACAAATGATTGAGGGTGACTGAGTCCCATTGCACTACCATTAGTGTCGGTATCGAGTGCGCGCCTGGTCCTGGGTTAAAATATTTTGAAGTCTTCTCGCTTTAAATATTAAAAAGTAACATAATTATTCTTCATAGGAATTTTATATTATTTATCATTATTTAAGGGCAGTCGGTAGGGTAGACCCCTTTTAAAAATCGATTTTGAGATTTTGAGATTTCTATAAACCCCTAATCGGGAGTTTTCCATTGATATAACATACACGCCATTATATGAATTAGAAGTACTTTAAAATGATTTTTAAAATATAATCAGCTTATGAACCGTGCCCATTTGACAGATAGAAATGTAAACATTGTCTTTTTAAATCTAGAGAAAAGTGGCAAAGCCTCAATTTATTTTTATTAATACGCAATAGATACCTGTATAGTAACTGCAAATTTAACAGTGTTAGATATGCAAAAAAAAAAAATCTGCGAAATTTTGAAACGTGGTATAAATTTGAATGTTATGTTTAATATTTAGTGATTTTACCTAAATTTAAACCTGTTCTTCACTCTAAATTTAGTTAAATAATTAGTAATAATAACTAAATAAAACTTTAAAAGGCTTAGAAAAACGCTAAAAATATTTCAAAAATACTTGAAATTTTTGAATACTTGAAAAATTTCGATTAAATTCAATACAAAGGTAAGATTAATTTATAAAAATTTCTGTTTCCAAAAACCTATTTTTTTTTCAAATTGTGTAAATTTACTGTATGCCTGTTTAAAATTTATATTTTTAAAATTGTGTAAATTTACTGTGTGTATGTTTCTTAAATGCAAGTGTGTATACTGAAGTGACATTTTTGAAATATTCTTAAAACATTTAAATATAAAGCAGTTATCATAACAAAAAAATTACAATTTTTAATAAATTCATAATAATAATTGTTCGGTGAACTAAAAGTTTGTCTTTGAAAAACTAATTATTATATTTTTAAAAAATTCACTTCAGTATAAATATAATGTCTAATTAATATAAATAAAAATTTGAGTCTTTATGTTTAATAGTTTCTGAGAAATTGTAGCAGATGATACATTAAATGTCATGTTTGTTGTCTTTGCGAGAAGCTTGTCACATACATAAAAATACATAAATTTCAAGATTAAGAACATAGAAACAGTTTTATTTTGTCTGTTTTAGAAATCATTCGTCCAGTTTAAAGTAAATTTTGAAATTTTAAACTTAGAAACTGTCTGCAACAACAAGACCTAATGATAATGTTAAGAAAACCTAACAAAAACTTAAGAAATGCCGTATAATCAGGTATTTTTAAATACCATCTCAAATTCATACGAAAACAATATTGATACATTTTCAAATTTTATTTATGATGCTTTTTGTTCAAATTATATATCTGTAATGTATGAAAGGTACAAATTGTTTAAAAATTGATTCAGTATTTGAGAAAATTTTGATGTTTTCTCGTTAAAAAACTGATAAACTTTTTACTGAAAAACTGAAAAACTTGGGACTTTTAATTTAAGACTTTTTTGTTTATTATTTTATGCAAAATAAATAGCAAATATGTTAATGTTTAATAAAATGAGACAAATACATGCTGTAATTCATGATTTTTGTTATAAAATGGCACTTGATAGTAAAAATTTAATTTTTTCAAAAATGAAGTTTTTAAAACTGTATTCATCTTTTTCTCAGAATATAAGGTATAAATGTACATAAATTTTTTCCCTTGTGTTACTGATATGCAACTATATATATTCCTTTGAGTTTTTTGAGGAGTTTCCCAAAATATTTGACTGGAGACCATATATCGTTACAAAAAATGTCATTTTTTAAAAAAAATTCAAAGTGATATTTTTATGTGTTACATGTTTTTGAGAAAACTAAACAATATATTTTAAATATTTCACTTCATTGCAAATATTATTTTTTATTTATTATTTAGACACGTTTTTAGGCTTTAATCTTCAAAGGTTTTCAATAATAGCTAACTAATTGTAACTCAGATGTGTAATGCTTTCTGTCGTTGCGAGAAGCTTGTTGCCTGCATAAAAATACCAAATTTCATGTTTTAAAACATATAAACAGTTTTATTTTTGACTTCTTTTGGAATTTTTTGTACAGTTTAGAGAAAATTTTGAATTTTGAAACTTTTAGAAATTGTGTTTGCATGGAAACGTACAAATCCATAATTCAATTTTTCTAATGTCGTAAAGTCACATATTACAAAATCATGACTTTTACATATTGAGACATGTTTAAATTATATTTGTTATCTTATAAGGTCATATTTGACATTTGTAATGCATTGAAGTTAAAATTCTTCACAGATTGTTACATAATTTGTGAAAATTGATGCAAAATGTTGAAAAAATTCTCGTTGAACAAAAATTGAAAATTACTATATATGTATTTTCTGAACATTTTAAGGCTTTTTTGTTTCCTATTTTATGTTTAAAAAATAAGGATATTAATTTTTATTAAAATAGGGCAAATACATGTTCTAATTCATTATTTTTGTAATTAAGTGACTTTTTACACTTAAAATGCAATTATCTCAGAATGATTGTTTTCAAACTACGTGTACATTTTTCAAAAATCTAAATAATCAATATACTTGCAAATTTTACTGCACATAAATAATATGTAACTGTATATAATAGAGTTACTTTCTTGGAGATTTTACCAAAATATTTTGCTCAGAAGCAGTTATCGTAAAAAAAAATTACAATTTCCACAAATTTCAAAGCGATACTTTTACGATGATTTTTTTTGAAAAAAGTAAACAATATATTTGAAACTTTTTACAGTTATTTAAATAAAAACGCCTAATTATTATACAGCCAAAACTTGAATTTTTTATATTCAACAATTTCTGAGAAACAGGTTCCTAAAATGGCTCAATTTATCATTGTCGGTATAGGCCCTACCGACTAATCTTAATATAAATTCTAAATGCTAATTGTGTGAAATTTAAAATTACAGTTAGTAAGGAATTTGTAGGTACTTTTTGTTTCATGAAGATTCCAAAAGAAAATCCAGGCACAATGAATACTCCAAGTCTAGTGGCTCAAAATTTATTGATGATTGATAGCCACACACACACACAACTACATATTAACGAAACTAACACTATATACATTTAAATTTAAGTTAACACCATTTTGTTTTTCTCCTCGCGCCCGCTCATTCTCTCCTCTCTTCTCTCTCGTTCCGCTCTCAGTCCCCTCTTCTCGATGGCCGCGCCACCTATAAAGAATTTCAACTTCCTTGCGAATCTTACATGCCCCACCAACAGAAGCACATGCGTCATCTTCAATGACCAGGTGCTACCAGAAAGGTTAGTCACACACACACATAACATCAAAACCTTAGTTAAAGAGAGAGTGCATTATCTAACTTCAAAACACATGGATATAAATAGGAATGTGAATTAATACTGCAAAAAAAATACTGAATAGACATATGATAATCATCGAAGGGTAGGCGAGACAGGGCATCAGCATTGCCATGGTTTTTCCCCTTACGGTATATAATCCGTAAATCATGACGCTGCAAGGCTAGGGCCCAACGAGCCAATTTTGTACCATGTGGTAGTCCCTTGGTCAGAAATGTAAGTGGGTTGTGATCGGACACAACCTGTATTTGGGATCCGAAAATCCAACAGTCAAATTTTTTCAATGCACTCAGCACGGCATAGGCCTCTCGCTCTATCGTGGACCAGTTCATTTGACATGTGGTTAATTTTCTACTGTAGAACGCAATTGGATGTTCCATTCCATTTTCATCGTTCTGTGCCAGGCATGCACCGACTATAGTAGCAGAAGCATCTGTATACAGCTGAAATGGGCGGTTTAACACAGGGGTATAGAGAGTAGGCATTTCGATTAAACTTTTCTTCAAACATTGAAAAGATTCTTCGGCTTTGTCGTCCCAAGGGATGTTATTTGGAATATTCTTCTTAGTCAAATTGGTCAGAGGTAAAACAATGGACGAAAAATTATTAATATAACCACGGTAATAGCTGGCTAACCCAATCAATCCTCGTAACTGTTTTTTGGTCGTTGGTCTCAGTAGTTTTGACATAGTTTCCACTTTTTGAGGATCCGGAGCATGTTTTCCGGAACCAACAAGATGACCTAGAAATTTAACTTGACTCTTTCCGAAATCACACTTCTCTATATTGACTGTTAATCCAACTGCTCTCAGCGTTTTAAAAACACCTTCCAAGTGTTGCAAGTGATCTGACCATGTTTCTGAAAATACTGCAACATCATATCTATATACGATCTACAATAGTTATGATGAGGACTCAACACTTGATCCATAGATTTTTGAAATGTACTGCCCGCATTCTTCATTCCAAAAGGTAAGATCTTCCACTGATAGTGTCCGGAATGAGTAACGAAAGCAGTAAAATGTTTGGAATTTTCCTCCATAGGGATTTGCCAGTATCCCTTCGTAAGGTCTAAGATCGATATAAAATGAGCTTTGCCTACCTCGTATATTAAATCCGTCGCATGTTTCATTGGGTATGCATCAGGAATAGTAAAACTATTCAAAAGTCTAAAGTCTATGCACAATCTAATACTTCCATCCCTTTTCGCCACACACACCACCGGATGCGCCCAATCACTGTCACTATGTTCAATCAAGTCCATATCTATCAGTTCATTGACTTGACGTTCAACTTCCTTTTGTAGAGCAATAGGAACTCTATATGGTTGTAGTCTTTTAGGTGAACTATCCGCCGTAACTTTAACAGAATGGCCTTTCACGTTAGCTTTTCCAGGACGATTCCGGAATATGTCTTCATATTGTTGTAATAATTGTCTTAACTGGTGTTTCTGCTGGGAATTTAGAACATCAGGCATTTGATTCAACTCGATACCGATTTTAGGTTGAGTTTCTTTATCTGTGGGAACATAATGCAATTCACCAAAATCGCTATCTTGGTCAAATATTACTCCAACGTGATCGACTCTTGAGATATAGGGCCTTAGCTTATTTATGTGTAATTCTTTAGTACTACCGTCTTCCATTTGAACCAAACAAGAGTGAGGTCTGGTGAGAGCTACTACCTTGGCTGGTCCTATCCAAGTGTTAAGCAATTTATGTGTGGATGAAGGCATAAGGATCAGCACTTCATCTCCAACAGAGAAACTTTTTTCTCGTGATCTCAGATTATAGTGTGAAGTCATACGTTCCTGATTTTTAGTACTGTTTCCTGATGCGATTTCGTGAACATCTTGCAACTTCTTTTGCAATTGTCTCAAGTATTCTTCAACAGAGAGAGCCCCACTAGTAGGGATTTCCCTTTCTCCTGTCCAAAACTCTTTTAAAATGGACATCGGTCCAGATGGTATTCTTCCATAAACTAATTGGTATGGTGGTACACCAGTAAGCGTACGAGGTATTTCTCTGTAAGCAAAAAGCAAATATGGCAGGTGGACATCCCACTCATTTCCGTGCTCCTGGATGTTTTTATTTAACATGTCCTTCAGCGTTCTATTCCATCGTTCAACTGCTCCCATACTCTCAGGATGCCCTGGAGTAGAAAACCTAGGAGATGCTCCTAGCATGTCTTGAAAGGCTTGAGTCAATTGTGCAGTAAAATTGGTACCCTGGTCTGTACAAATTGTCTTTGGGAACCCAGTTTGACAGAAAATTTTCATCAACACTTCGCAGGTAGTTTTTGCAGTAATGTTCTTTGTTGGTATGGCCTCCGCCCATCTTGAGCATAGATCAATGGCACATACAATATATGAGTGCCCTCTTCTTGATCGGGGTTCTAACGGTCCGATGCTCCAGACTTCGAATGGATTGTTAGGCCTCACTATAGGCTGGATCGGAATTCTATCTCTGTATGTCAAAGTTCTCCGTAACTGACAAGGCTTGCATGCTTCGCAATATGTCTTCACGTCCCTTTTCAACGAAGGCCAGAAAATTAATATTTAATGCGTTGCTTGGTTTTTGTTCTCCTAAATGTCCAGCTAACGGAATTTCATGAGCCATTTGTAAAAAATTTCTTTCTTTTACATGCAGGTAGGATAACTTGCTTGAGTGGCTCTCCACAAACAATGTCATTATGCACGAGAAGATCGTCTTGTATTTCATATGCCTTTTCCTTTTTATTTGCTTGTTCCCAGATGTTTATCAACGTTTCATCTTCTTTCTGAAGTTTTATAAAAGTCCTTCTGGTCTCACTGTTAAGGTTGGATCTCACTTCGCCTTCAATGTTGACTGAGTCTATCGTCGCTTCTATGTCTAGGCACGAACTCTTTTCAAAGGTGTGGACTTCACAGACGATTGAACTCTTATTCTCCTTCAATTCGGTATCATCGTCAATGACGTGCCTTGCATTCACACTGCATAACTGTATGTTTCCCAAAAGGGCTTCATAAGCGGTTTGACAAACTAACATGTCGTTCACTAGCTTCTTTGACACGGCATGTAATTGGGACTGCATCATGCCAACCATCATCAATTCTTATGCTAAATGTTCTTAAGGGAGCGGTTTCACTATCCCCAAAAGCGGATATCAACTTGATCTTCCCTTCTCCGGTACTCTCTATGTCTTTCACTAAGTCAGCTCGCACCACAGAGATTTGTGCTCCGGAGTCTACTGTTCCATTCAAGACGACATCTAGACATTTTACTTTTAAAGTCTTCAATCTATCAATATTATCGGCCAGAAAATTACACATTGACCCAGGAGTATCCATTTTCGCTGTCACGATATTCTTAATATCCTCTTCTGCTTGCACTACATTACTTTGGGCTTTGACTGGTGAGGGAAACTTGTTCTTTGGTGAGTTTTGTTTATTTATGCTCTTGTCTTGGCATGCTCTTGCGAAATGCCCTTCTTTGCCACAAGTGTAACATTTAGGTGTAATCCGGTGCTGGTTATAATGTGCTTGGTGACTGTTTTCAGTGAAATGGTTAAAGTATCTTCGATTGGCCATCCCCTCTCTATTGGCCATCCCCTCTTTATTTCTATTTTCCACCTGAGATGGAGGACCTCGGGTATCCAAAGGCATGGTTCGCCGATACGATTTCTCCTTATTAAAAAATGGCCCCGCGGGCCGTTTGGTTTTCCCATGAACATCCTCATATTCATCCAGTTTTTCGACAAGTACCCTTGGAGTTTTAATTTTCGCCCACTCATCGAGAAAATGTTCCCGCACCTCGCTTGGCACCTTCTTCTTCACCTGATCTGTTATGAGAAGATCTTTGAGGTCTTCAAACGTTTGAATATCTAACCCGTTCAGCCACTCTTCACAAAAATTTCTTATTTCATAATAAAAATCTTTCCAAGTCCCATCGGGATTCTTTTGGTGTTTCACGAAGAGCTGACGGAATTTCTCAGGACTCAATTTGAAACGTTGAAGCAATAGTTTTTTTACAAATTCATAATCAGTGGCATCCTTCTCTGGTTCACGAGCAATGAGACCTACAATTTCCGAAGGTAGAATACTGATCAGATGTGTCACCCAACATATTTTTGGTAAGTTCAGAATTTTTGCTTGAAGTTCGAATGATATCAGGAACAGACTAATATCATCGAATTTCGAATCAAATTTCGGAATCAATTTATGTAAATCAATCTTAATTTGTCCTGGTCCTTTCACTTCCGCTTCATTTCCTTCCTTCAACTCGATTCGTTTTTTCTGGAGCTCAAAGTCCATTTCATCTCTTCTCTTCCTCTCGTCCAGCCTCTTCCTTTCCGCCAATTCCATCTCTTCTTTTCTTTTCCGTTCCTCTATAATCGTGTTTAAAAATTCTCTACAAAACTCCTCGTCGAAATTTTTACTGTTCACAATAGCCCTTCTCAACTCCATTACTTTCAAACCAAGGACATCCTCAACTTCCATTTCCGTAGCCATATATTGCAGGTCTACTTTTAATCCCTTTCCTAAAAATGCCATCTCGCCCCTTACTATAGTTATCCTAAATCAATCAATAACACTCTAAATTTCACAACACAACAGTATGCTTAATTAATCCAGGTGGGTCTTATTTTTTTTTTTTAAAAAATAAATAAATGTTTTGTATTTCTTCCACATAAAATTTGCAAATTAATACCTTGGATGATACATTTAGCACATATGATAGACCAAAATTCAATTCAACTAAGTGTTATTACAATAATAAGAAAGGTTTTCTGCTGCATGAAATAATATCTAAATTTTCGAAAATGTAATTCTAAAAAATCATCATAAATCATAACAATAAAAAAAAAATATCTGCGTTTATATCCTTTTCACAAAATAAAACCAAATAAAATAAAAGAAAATCAACCTTTTAGCCAAAATAAAAAATCATTAGTAATCATATTTGACATATCAGATACTTCAAAAAAAATATACTCATAAATACAAGTTCTACTTGGCAGACATAATATTCCTTAATGTATTCAAAAGAGAAAAAGAAATACGTTATTACACTTTATTCTAAAAATTAAAAAAAATGCACGCTTCAGCTTATGGCCTTGAGCAATCACTCACTTTTTTTTTCCTTACTCAGCAATGGTTAAAATCGTATTTTCATAATGAGTCATATGCGTACAGAAAAGGAAATGAAAATATATGTTCAATTCTCTTTTTTTTTTAAAAAAAAATATATTATGCAATCCAGTGAAATAATGAATAAATCTTTCATCAATTAATGTACATTTCACATTAAAAAAAACTATATATATATTCTTTACTTAGATATTCTACTTAAATTACATTTGATTTCTATATGTAATTCAACAATATTTTAATACCATAAATCATTCATCAAGTTGAAGTATGAATTAAAACATACTTTCTTTCTTTTCTAGTCATTAATATACTCAAAACTCAACAAAATTTTATACTTTTCTCACAATTATATAAACTGATGTTCAACTAAAAATACAGTTGTATTCTAATGCTTTACAAAGTTTCAGATTTGCCACAAACAATACATGAACTGATGTTCAATAAAAAAAAAGTAATATGTACCAATATTTCGTAACGTTTCTGGTGAAACACACTAATTATTTGAACTGGTGTTCAATAGAATTATATATCTAATTATATTTTTTAAATGTTTCTGATGAAACACAATAATTATCTTTTACCTCTTGGAATAGATGATACCATTAATTAGAAAAATGTTTTCTATGACAGAAAACTACATATTTCTCGCGGTGGTCATTTAATGATTTAATGACTCACACCGGACAATGTTTTCTCTGATGGAAAACTGAAATATTTCTCAACTTAAAACAAAAGAAAAATGTTTTCTATGACAGAAAACTCATTCTTTTTTCACAGTGACCATTTAATGATTCTAATGAGTCACGCCGAACGTCTTCTCTGACGGAAAACTAAAATATTTCTCGCGGTGATCATTTAATGATTATAATGACTCACCCGACTAATCTTTCTTACCCTGGGGTTTCTAATGAATCAACATACATAAGTTAGACTGTAACTTATTTTACTTTTACTACAATAACATATCCTCTATTCCAAACAACTACAGCTATTGATAATGCACTCTTTACATTACAATACATACAATAATAACTTTAATTTGTGAGTGTGGACCACCCTTTCTTACCTGGAGCTTCGATGAAATCTTTAAAATCCTACCGACTGCGCCAGTAAGGAATTTGTAGGTACTTTTTGTTTCATGAAGATTCCAAAAGAAAATCCAGGCACAATGAATACTCCAAGTCTAGTGGCTCAAAATTTATTGATGATTGATAGCCACACACACACACAACTACATATTAACGAAACTAACACTATATACATTTAAATTTAAGTTAACACCATTTTGTTTTTCTCCTCGCGCCCGCTCATTCTCTCCTCTCTTCTCTCTCGTTCCGCTCTCAGTCCCCTCTTCTCGATGGCCGCGCCACCTATAAAGAATTTCAACTTCCGGGCGAATCTTACACAGTTTTTTTAACAGTTATTTACAATTACAGCATTTATCTAAAAAAATCATTTTCATTTTTGTATAAAATGTCGTGCACGCAGTTTTACTCTCCTTACAGTTCAGCTATTATATCAAGAATAATGTATATTATTTTAAAAAATGAACTTGTGCGAAGAGCCGGTGTTTCAGCCAGTATACGTTTAATGTATCAGTATTGAAGAAAGTATTTTATAAGTAATTTCTTAATACTAAATTAAGAACAAGTTTAATAATTATTATTGGCTTCCATGGGCTTGTCTTGTAGAGCAAAGTTTTTCAAATGAAGGTTTAATATCAGATATTGACACACTGAGTTATTTTTCTATAATTAGCTGAGATCTTTATTTTGTCTTCAAAAGAGCCACCACAATGTGTCTCGAACCACAGAAAATCCGGTTTAACATAGGTAAGACGTTGAAAATGGTAATAGTATACGAAGTGCTTTTGTTTTCAGTGCAGAACATTCACCATCCATCTCTACCCAAAATTCAAAGAGCGATTTATTACATAATTGCCTTTTAATTTTTCTCTGAATGTGGAATCTATGAAAATTTCTTCTTCGGAAGTTGAGAGCCCTTCTGGAGTATCTTGAAATAGAACCATAATCCACTCGTAACTTGCTACCAAGTTGTCCTCGTCAAGAAAATACTTTTTAAAATTCTTTGCCAACATGGCTAAATGATTTTACATGGTTTTAAAAACAACTCTCACATGTTGTTCTTCAGATTTATAAGTTTTAACATATAACGAGCCTGAATATTTGTAAAATATTGTGAGAAAATATATAAATATATAAATTTTTGGGGGGGGAGGAGGTCCCATTTACCAACTGAAATGAATACATCACAGCTAAGATAAATTCCTATTTAACTGCTGCAACTAAGTAAGAACAGAAATTTTTCGATCATATATGCGTACAGGTGTCGATAGTTTCAGAATGAGTTATTTTAAATGTGGAAAACAGTTCTCAACGATTTTCTCCAACATAATACGACTTTTTTTTATTCTTTTCAATCCAATAGAACGAAAACCAACACACACACGAAACAGGAATAGTGTTCCACTACTCCCTTGCCGGGAGTGGAAAGTGACAAAATGAGATTATAACAATATGGGCAATGACAGCCAGTGACAATCTGACTACGAAAACTATTGATGTGTCTTATTATGATGTCAATATATGGATCCATGTTATTTAAGTAGGATTTCACTTTTTTTTTTACTTTTTATAGTTGATATCTCAATTCCATCCTTTCAAATTTCCTTACCTGCAATTCCATAGATAGTGTTACCGTAAGTGCAGAAATAATTGTGTTAGTCTTGACGAATATAATACCCCCCTCTCTATTTATACAAACTAAGGAGTCATAAATAAAATCATGAAATCTAATCGTAAGAAAATAAACAAAAAATCGAACTATTTACAAGCAACAAATTAAACAAAAGGAACATAGACACTAAAAATTCATTATGAGTGACCGTTCATAGAACGTAGAAGACTAAAGATTACATCTTAGAGTTGTGATATCATATTTTAATGATAACTTAACTTTTATCAATATTGTACAGCACTGAATAAAGTTTTAGAATTATATAAATAGATTGAACTTAAAAATATAGTATAAAATAATTTAAAAAAAATTGTACATATGATATTTTATAAAAAGTTCTAACTTTCAAGACTTAAATGAATGAATAAGAAGCAAATCGAATACTGTATATTGGATAGACATTTATAATTCATCCGAGATATTTTAGAAATTTCTCCCTTATATTAAAATTAGTACTATTTATGTTGTTGTTGTTGTTGTGGCTAATGCCACCTGTCTGACGTAGTCAGAACGAGGCCCACGAAATTCATCGTGGCATGGGCAAGAGGTACGCCTGTCGTTGGCCTTGAGCACCATACAGGTGACAGTGCGATTTAAGCTCGGAGAAACTCCCCGAAGGGACGATAGATGGCGACACGACCTCTATCTCCACCTCCACAATTTCTGCAAGTGAACTGAAGGGGAGGGAAATATTCTCCAGTTCCTGCGCTCGTGAATAAGCCCACAAGACTACGGACCCACAGATTTAACGAGCACGTACTCCGTGTGCACTCGGAGGGTATTTGGTAACATCGGGAGCATCGAACCCAGGCCTTCCGGTCTGGAGTCCGATGCTCTAGCCACTAGGCTACCCACGGCCCGTACTATTTATGTAACAATATTAAATGATTTAAAAGAAGCACAGTCGCTGAGCGTTTAGTGCATTGCGCTTCCACACCACCTGTTCAAGGTTCAAACCCCTGGTTGGACAAGTATGACTGAGCCTTGCATCCCTTCACTGGGTTGATGAATGAGTAGCAAGCTTGCTTGGGAACTTAACACTGAGGATTTCGCCTCCTACTGACCACCTGGCCGGAACATCTGCTCATGCACCTCAGGGTCCAAGGTCACACATACTGAGTTAGGCACAATAGACATTGGTCCTCATGGGCTGTAGCGTCAATGAGTCAAGTTAAATAATTTTTAAAAATTAAAATACTCTGGAAATTTTAGAAGTCATTTATGAAATTGATTAGTGATTATAAATATTTTTTTCATTCAAATGTCATTTTTACAGGATATGTGTAGAAGTTGATTTGTTAATGAGATAAAGTAAACTATGAAAAACTATAAGGAAATTACATAAATTCTAGTACATTTTAAAATTAGGTGGAAAAACGATTGGGACAGTTATTCGATGCATTTTTAATATATCTTAGATTTTTTTAATGAAATTATACAGACACTTGTGTTCAACAAAATATTCAATCTCAGTTTATAAGTGTGTATCTTCTTCCTTTGACTAAATCAATTTTACTTTGTATATAAGTGAGCATTTTATTTCTACAAAAATAATTAT
The DNA here is from genome assembly GCA_019973935.1 of Trichonephila clavipes. Taxonomy (NCBI): domain Eukaryota; kingdom Metazoa; phylum Arthropoda; class Arachnida; order Araneae; family Nephilidae; genus Trichonephila; species Trichonephila clavipes. Next base: position 66,762 of record BMAU01020161.1, read on the forward strand.
AATTAAAATATATATAAGTCTTACATACATTTTTATATGATATAATTGAAACGGATTATATAATCACATCTCAAAACGTTCTCAATGCAATACAAATGACATATTATTATTTATTCTGTTATAGTCCACCCTCTCATCTCTCTCCATTAATTATGTTACTTACCATACCAATGGGACACTTCTCCTTATGTCTAGATCAAATGTCCTTTCGAAAATTAGATTAAGAGTATAACAGCCAATATCGAAGATTCCATCATGTGTGGCACTTGTGGGCAGCCAATAGCCGTTGCATTGGTAATGCAGAAAGTAGACGTATATTGGCATTCCATCTTTCAATAGGCACACCTGGGAATGACGAATACTGAAGAAATTGAGCAAAAAATATCTTCGTTGAGAGAATAAACTGGATTTGCCCTAAAAAGGTTTTCCAGGTTTTTTTATCCGCAGAGGATTGAAAGAGTCTAGGCACCTGTCATTGTTTCTCAGGGTTTTCATCTGTATTGAGCGGATTCTCTAGGGGATTTGGAAATTTGATTCAATATGCATGGGATTGTATACTTTTCAATCTCGGTGGAGTGAAAGTAAAACTAGATACGTGATGCGATACATTGCAAAAATATTTGATAATTTCCCTGTGAAATTTTATGCATAAGACCATTTATAAGTTGATTGAGATGGGTTTTAAGAAAAACAAGTAATATATATATATATATTAAGTAAATTACTACTTAGGTCAACAAAGAAACAATTGTTTAGGTACTTTTTATTAAATAATTACAATTAATATAAATATGTAAATACAGATGACAGAATTATAATATTAAGTGTCAATTGATTTCTTTTAATTATCATTAAAGTATCGTATTGCCATCCAAAATAATCGTGTATATAACATTTCAGTTCAATTGAGTCCTTTAAAATGTATTTTATTACCGATTGAAAATTTGAACAAGCTATTGGGAGATAGTGGACTAGTAGTAGAAATTGAAAAATGTCTCAAGTTTAATGTTGGGTATTTTTGTAAAGTGAACATGTTTAACATTTTTGAAAAATTGATGGTTCTCAAAATGTGTGTGTGCTTAGTAATTTACTTGTAAATCATATCTCTGTAAGATATTTCTTTAACAACAGTTTTCTTTTTTAATTCAATGTGAGTTTTATTATACATTTACCAAAAAACTACAGACACATGTTATCACAAGACTGAATTTATCCTAAAATACCGGATTTCAAAATACATTGTATATCTTGCTCTGTTAACTTAAGTTTTTCTACACAATAAATATCTAAAATACGTGTTTGAAACGAGGAAAACAATATGAATTGTGTCTTCTAAAATAAGGTAAAAATCTGAGTCATTATGAGTAAAATCAGTATAGCTTATTATATTTTTACTGTTGCAAATGAAGTACAGAAAATAATTCATCCATTTATTAAAACAATGTATGTGGTCCGTAATACAATAGGATAATTAGAAGACAATAATCTCAACAGGAAAACATGAAATTTTTCCTTAAACTTAAGCCAATTAATAATTCGTAATCATTGTAAGTTGTAGCATGTCTAAGTTAAAAAGAAATGCGAAACGTTGCACACAAATTCTTTTAAGTAAATTAAAGATTTTGAAATAAAAAGGAGAAAAGTTAAATAATTTATTAATTGTACTTTATTTTGTTAAATATATGTACTTGTTAAAAGCTTATTTAGTCACAAATACATTTTATTTATTCTTAAGAGTATTTTTGTACAATTAATTAAAATAATTAATGCATGGAGAAGCAATTTCTTCGTAATTTAATTAATTATGACTCAGTATTAGGAATTCTGTAGCAATTTTTTTTTAAACATATACCGCTGATTTGAGATGACGTTGATAGAAGAAGCTCAATATATGTATATAACCAACCGTTTAAATGAACTAAGAAAGAATAACGCCATGCAAAATGACAGAATTAGTTTAAAAACTAAATCAACCAATAATTTACGTGTAATAAATAAAATCCTCTAGCACAAAATTAGTAACCTTACCTTTTCTAATTTGTCATTAGACAATTTCCACCTCGAAATCGTGTTTTCCGCTAAATGCAATTTATTTAATAGAAAGTAATTTAAAATTCAACACATTTTAAAACTAAAGAACAATAACACAGATCAATTCAAAACAAAAGAACAAATAACGCCTTATTTTTTCCTAGAAAATTAATATTTCCGAAGAAATTGATGTTGATGAATGCCCTTAAAATTATTGTACTTGGATTTAAAAATGCCTAACGCATAACATGACTCTAATTATTTTAATTAAATATCCATTGCAGGATAATTAAATGCATAGTCCCTATCAATAGGGTTAATATTTAAATATATCATAAAGTTTAAATGGAATAATTTGAAATTTAATGTTAAAAATGAGAGCTGTCGACTTATTTGAAATAATTTATTTCTCCTATAAATATCAGAATTTAAATGTCTCATTTCATTCCCCCAATTAAATTCCACATATTTTCTAATAAATTGGCACAAATGTCGTTCAACTGTGTGGGCTGTGTGGGTATATCTCTTGTGGGAGTATTGATAGTGGCATAAAATTCACCCACGAGCAAATGAAAATTAACCTTAGGTCTTAGGTAAATATATCGTCTGCGAGAGAGAAACCACCCCTTTTATCCTCAGAGAGTTGACTATCGAATGATGTGGAAATGTACTTTGTTTGAGTTACCTATTAATCAAAAATAAGGTGATTACAAGGTAAAGGAATCAAATAGCGTTACCCAGTAATGTGTAAATTGTTAACAAAGAACAAATAAATTGTGTTATTGGAGAACAAAATATTCTAAGAATAATTTAATTATTGTATGACTTTAATTATAAGTAAAAAAATTTTTCTTATCACCTTGAGCGTACTGTAACTTGAAGGATTGTTCATAAGCTATCTAAGGAATTTTAAAAGGTCTCTCAGGAGTTTCTTTCAATTCTGAAAAATCATACGTTTTTCTTGTTTTTACACTCAAGGACATCGTTACTAGTTCAGTATATTTTAAATTTAGCAGACGTTTTAGTTAAGCTATGCTTGAAATTTTCTTCTTTAAGCATTCTATGTGTGGATAATTCATTATGAGGGCTTAGTACTTATCAAAAAGAAATATAATTTTTTCTCTACTAGTTTAATTTTAGTGACAATTGCGTTGATGGGAAATACAAATTAAATATATTTTGTTTGCCTTTAAAATAAAAATATAAAATTGAAACTGAATTTTCTACCATATTCATCGCCATACAAATATTACTTTCATTAGAGGGGTTACATTTTTAAGAAAACATAGCCGGGAGTACCGAAACATAATCTTTCTGCCGAAATAAATAAATAAATTAAAATAAATGGATAGAAAAACTGTTAATTTATGGCAAATATTTTGAAACCCCAGATACCACCCTTATATACGCACTTAAGCATATCGGTTACAATTGTGATTGATGAAGTAAGCTTAACAAATATAATTTATAAGAGCGTGGAATGCAGGATGTCTATAAACTAAATAGGTAATTTCGTGTGATAAAAATACCCGAAATATTAAAAGAATTTAAATCATTTAAAGTCAGATTGTCAGAAATAAGCCTAAATCTGTTCATAAATAACGTAAGGTAACATACGTTATCTATAAGCTAACGGTAATCATTCTTTGTTCGGTATTACGATAGTGGAAACCTACGCTGGTTTTGAAAAATTTTATTTTAGAAAACAAGAAAAAAACACGGAAATGGATACTATTGATTAATGATATTCACCTGGACATGCTACCGACCTTCATTACTGCAATAATCCAAAAAAATTGACAGTATGTTACAGCTGTCAATAGGAAATGGCCCCTTGTCACTACCACAATGGTGTTACGTTTATCATCAATGCTGAGGTACCAGTTCGGATTGGTCATGGAGGTTTTAATCAGTGGACACCATGATCCCTAGATCTTTAACCTCAGGATTTCAGTGTAAATCAGCGTTTCTCAAACTGCGAGGCGCTCTCCCTAGGGGACGTGATAGCCGAATGAGGGGGGCGCAAGCATATTGTAAAGTCGAAAATAAGACTTTGTTTAAAAATATTGCAAATTTACTGAAAGGAAGCAAAACAAAATATATTATGTCATTATAAAAAAATAAAATACGCATTTACACTGAAATAGTATATTTATAAATGCATCAGTACTACACGATGTATTTGATAATTAATTTAACAATACCAAGTTAACAATACAAGTATAACAATTAATAGTGACCCCATGGCCTTGTCATATATAAAATTATGTAAAAAATTAATACTCATCTTGATGGTACGATTTATAATTAAATCCCTATTGCATAGATTTACGTCAAAGTATATTACTTTTGAATTCAATACATTGTTATTGTATGGATGAGGGAGGGAGGAAATTAAGAAGAAAATTATGAATGAAAATTGGGTCACAAGTATTGGAAGTTTGAGGAGCACTGGTGCATGGGGTTTTGTAAATGATCACGTGTAGAATCCACCGTTTTGTACGTCTGTGTTTTAACTATAATCCAGAAAATGTAAAGAAATTAATTGATAGATAGAAACATGCTGATGCCAAGAACTGATTTAACAATGAAACAGCTGCAAAGCAACGAAAGGAAGCCACATTGATCATTTGTGGTAATAGCACACACACAAATGAACTGTTTCTCAATCTTACAACAGTACACTTTAACTTTTTCCAAGTATATTGCATGCAATAAAATGTTTTCACCCCCAACTAATTTTTAACTGGATAACCTACATTACAACAACTAAAAGAATTATAAACGTGTATTTACATACAATTATACTTTTTCAATAGTAAGCATTTGTCTGGTGAAAAAAAATGTTGAAATTATGTAAGTCTCCGATCAAATAAAGCAAAGTATAGGCTATAACAAAATGTTTGATATTTTTTTAATACTCTTCTAGAGAAATTTCACATTATCCTTCCAAATATTTAATCAGGGACTATTTCCGGAAAACTGAATAATGAAAGTAAATTAATTAGATGTCATATTTCCATATCATTTCATTTAAAACTGAATCCAACCACAAGATCATTAAAAATGTGGTGGAGACTGATGTATATATATATATATATATATATATATATATATATATATATATAGTGACACTGATCAAGCTTCGCGATTTGATTTATTATTTATCGTCTGCTCATGATTTTACTTTAATAAACTATTTTAGTTAAACTATTTTTTTCTTTATAAAATGAACTTAAGAGGGGAGAGAATAAAAAATTAGACAACAATTAGATTTCATTAAATTGATATTATACATTCTGCCGTTTCTCTTTTATTTCTTACAGTAATTTTGGCTGGCAATCCAAACAAATGCACGTCATAAAAAGCTAATTAAAAACGATTTGCAAAGTTCGATATTTCATCAAAAAGTATATAAATTTGCTTTATAAAAACGTAAATGTTCCTATGTTAGCCCTATAACGAATTGTAATAATTATTGTTTGTTTACTTTCACAAAAAATAACAACTTCTTTGCATAAATTTTCATGAATTTACTACTAATATTTACACAAAATTTAATGATTCCAAGAATATTTAAAAAGCAAAAATTGTGCGTGTTACCATTTTTCGCATCAGTATTTACAGTTTAAATAATTTTTATTAAGATCTTTATAGCTGAAATCTTTTGAGCGTAATCCTGTAATTCAGGAAAGAAAGAAAAACGAGCAATGTTTAATTTTGGGTTGCAAATATATGCGTTTAAAAACAAGTATCTTTGTTTCATCTATTAAATCACTCATCCCGCATACACTTGAATAATAATAATAAAATACGAGCAAATTAAACTGTAACGGAAATAGTGTTATGTAATAGCAATTACAAAATGACTCTATTATAATAATTGAAAATTTTCAACTGCCAGATTACAGTGATAATTATTCCGGTGTTTAAACTTGCGAAATTAACTCTAATATATTCCAAGTAAGAGATATTCATTACGTAATGGGATTTCAAAGATATTTGGCTACTCGGTTATTAATTCATCATCTTTAATTCATGATGAACACACATTTAATACTTTTCACACTGATGAATACATTACTTGAATGTTTTGATTGGATTTTTTGATAACCGTAATTTAAGTATCATTTAATCAATGTGTGCATAGTCCATACTTATTTTTAACATGATGTACTTTACTTACATAGTTTTGATTAAGGTAATAAATTACTTTATGTGATATTACTGCTTAATATTTTCACAAGAAATAAAATATTGCAAACATTATAAAACTAAATTTATTCATGTTTTTTTAAAGTATTTCAACTCTTGCCGTTTTGTTTGAGTTGTTGAGCATTGATTTCCATACATAACAAAATAATTGAGTAGAACTATATATATTATTTTATATACACTCATTACCATGAAACTTGGTTCATCAAGAAAAAGTTGCCAAAAATGAAACGAAATTTTGCATATGGAATTACTACTTTGGTATAAGTGAGTGATTAGAAAATTAAAGAAAACAAATCACATTAATTTCAGAAAAAAAGTGAAGTCGAACGGTAGTTTTAGTACCCTGTTGGACTTTCTCTTGCGTGAATGTTCGAGGCGATATGAGTAGGCATTTAGATACACTGCTGGACAATTGCTAAGGACAGATCACAAATTGCTATGTAGCATAACATTAAGAGAGACATGAGGCCTAGTAGGATAACATATAGTAGCCACACTGTTCAGACATTAGAATAAAGAATATTTATTGTTCTGGAAAGTACAAAAGCTGTGAAACATCTGAAAAAAATGTTCATTTGATCTGCGTACGGAGAAATGGAACAATGCATCTAAAAGTCAGCAGGCACCGTAAAGAAAAGTATCAGTACGGGATATGTCATGTTGGAGTGTGATGCAACATTCCACACGTCGTACCTTACTTTGCACAACATTATCCAGCAGCTGTTGAGGTAATTTAACCCATTCCTCTGTGAGTACACAGATGAGGGTGTTCTTGTTTGTCGGAGGATAGTTTCGAACAGCAACTTGCCTCTCCAAAGCATCCCGCACATTTTCAATGGGGCTTAGATCTGAAGAACGCGCTGGCCATAGGAGGCGTTGAATACCCTCGCTGTCTAGACAATCCTGAACAGCGAGTGTTCGATGACATATTGCGTTGTCGTCCATAAAAACAAATTCATCACCGACAGCACCACGGAAAATGACGAACATGAG
>BMAU01020162.1:0-50000 GCA_019973935.1 Trichonephila clavipes
TTCAAGCACTTACAATTCAAATGTAATTCGGTGTATTTTAACAATATATAACTAAGGCACTGTACTTAAACTTCCCTGAACACTTGGGCCTTGAAATCTAAAAAAACAACTAATAAATTTTAATTAGTTTTTTTTTTTTTTTTTCGTTATTATTTTTATCAAGTGTAAGAAAATGTTTCAAATGAATGATTTGATGAAGTTTAAATTTATTCATTTTTAGTGGTTGGAAAATTTAAAGAGTTTGGTGTTTTATTAATTTTTTCGGTATCTTTTAATAAAATAATCATGTTTCAAAAACTGAAAGCTTTGATTAAAATAAGAAAAATCTTGTTACAGTTTCAAATTAATATGATACCAAATCGGAATTGTAACATATTTTACTTATGCGTTGGGACTTTACAAAACTTTTTAAAAAACGAGGTAACAAATAAACACTTCCTGGGTTCTAAAGAAATTTCTTCTCGATTTTTTACGATTGCCCCAGGGTCAAAACACGGGGTTTCCTGCGAGCCATAAAACTTCATATTAGTGTCCTGCTGTGTTGCTTCCACCGTCCCCAATTATCTTTCAAGATGTTAAACCTTTAAAAAGGGGGAAGATATTTCAGAAAAGTGCGGCTAATCCGCTTTGAAAACGTTACTTGAAGGCAGAAAAATCCGTGCAGTGCATTTTCGAAGCATCTTTACACTGACGGAATTTTCCGTGCTATCCGGTTAGAGGGTTAAAGCACCGTAATATTCACGCACACACTCATATGCACTCACACGCATATTAGAATCTATTTATGTGTATAGGTTATCAAACACATAAAAATATCTTGAAACTCCACAAGTAGCTATAAAATATATTGTTTGCACTACATTTAAAAAATGTGGCAAATAGGGATCGCCTTAAAAAGTCCGTCATAGAAAATATGCGATTCAAAACCTGACGATGTAGCTAGAAATTGGTTTTCGAAACTAAGAAAAATTTAATATATACACGGGAACTTTTTTATATCTTTTATTTTGTTATATCAAATATTTCATACATGAAAATTTCAAAATGTGCATATAAAAGCTATTTTTCGCAGTCAAGAACGCGTATTTTCTTGCGGAGAACTAGTTTCAAATAACTTTCGTCTCTTGAAGATGCCACCACCCACTCATTCAAAGTTGACATATTTTTTTGATACATTGTAGTCGGGGGTCAGGTTTTCGACAACGGTTTATTTGTTTGCCACTTGTAAATGTCGTGGTAACCAGACATTCAAGATTGAAGTTCATTCTAAAATGTTTAAGTCCTTTCAGAATTTAATCTATTGCAATAACATAGCTTCCCAAATTGTTCCAAAGCTGACACCCTACTTAGTCAAAAATGTCTGAACTGCTTACATAGTCAAACTTATCTAAACAACCTACATAGTTCAACAAATGCGTTAAAAATATGTAATTCTTCTTCATAATATGTATTTTGTGTACAATGTAAAGAAATCATACAAAAAGAAGTAAATAAATCAGGTTTGGGTATATATGTTTACATATATGTCTATCAATTTATCCATATATGATTAAAAATATTACAATGTTGCGACTAATTTAAATCAAAACCTTATAATATAAGCATTATTTTAATTTATTATTTATATTATTTGTATAGTTTGAAAGAATCATCAAGGTACGACGCGTATTTCCGTTTGAGACGAGAATTTCTGAGGAAAGAATAAACTGATAAGAAATACACTGATAGCAACACACCACTTGATTTATATTCAGATTGAATACTTCGATTCAAATTTAATGTCAAATAATGAAAAGGATCTATTTTAATGACCTTCGATTGTAAAGGAAGAAATATATTAAGTGAGGAATTATTGCTCAATAAACCGCACACAGTTTTCGAAAAACTTTCTGGATAGGGACATATAAAGGACATGCGATGAATACACTTTCACGTTTTATATATATATATATATATATATATATATATATATATATATATATATATATATATATATATATATATATATATATATATATTATATATATATATATATATATATATGTATATATATATATATGTAAATATATATATATATATGTATATATATATATATATATATCAATATTCTTGTTTAATGACTTAATATTTAAATTTTACGTATAGAACTCTTTCCTTTCCTCTTGGTACATAGTATGACAAATTACAGGTGAAGGTTGGCGCGCAAAACTTGTTTAAACCTGCAATCCTGGTTCCTAAGGCCAGGAATTTGTCTTTTATACTGTGTGCCTACTTCCCTACTTTTAGTTATCTTAGGTTTATAACTATATGATTATTTTTATATTTTTGTCTATATGTATATGTATATGTGTGTATAAATTTATATATATGTGTATGTATATGTATATGATTATATATTAAAAAATTCTTATATATATATATATATATATATATATATATATATATATATATATATATATATATATATATATATTACTGAAATCACAAGTCGGATTTAACTGTCATCAAATAGTCAATAAAAATGAATTGAATCATTTTAAAAACTTAATTTTTAATATTTTTATTATTAAATATGATTTGTATGGTAAAATATACTAAGAGCAAGCTCAAGAAATTAAAATTTAAAAGGTTTTAACAAAAATATTTCTTGCTTATTGTTAAAATACATTTCTGTATCTTAAATATATACATATAAACCCAGTTTTAAAATTTATAAATTAAATGTAGTTCTTGTGAGAAAGTATGTACAATAAATATCCATGTTGGAATGCAAGAACACCAGCATAGTTTTTAATAGAAATATAAATAGAAATATATATCGCATAAATCTGCTTTATAATTGCTAAGCACATTGTATTAATTACACATAGAACAACTTTCACATCATATGAGTTGTATTCCACTATCTTTAACGCTAAAAAATATGCAGTTTACAAGCAGAGAAAATAATTAAATTTTAGAAAGTTCTTTATTTATATTTACTAAGTCAATGACAAATAAATGTAAGAAATTATTCAAAAAACACTCTAAAAACACGTATTAATACTAAACTTTATGATTTATGAAGGTTGGTTAAAAATATAAATGATACAGGAGTAGGAGTTTATGAAAAATAGTACACAAGTTACTTACTTTAAAAACATTTTACATTTTATTGGAAATATTACCAAAGTTTTTTATCAAACAATATACGTATATATGTATATATGTATATATATATTCTAATCCCTATGAAAATTTCCTAGACTTTATTGATTTAACTTTTCATTATTTATTGTACTGTGGGTATTCTTGAATTATTGCATTATTTCAACTGAAGCATCTAAACAATTGGGATATGATGTCTTGGAATTTCATCATCAAATAAATTTCGTAAGTTACATAAATATATATGTAAGTTACTTAAGTAAAAATATGTATAATGCGAGTAAGATTGTATACACCATTTCAATAAAGTAGGCACATAAATTATACACTTTGAATTGGATTCTGTTGAAGACAAGACACCCTGTTAGGTCAAAATACTAAACATTATTACAATTATACACTTAAAAACTTTATGACTCATTTCTGGTTAAAAATTACAAGAAAGGTGTCAAAATTCTTTTATAGTGTTTCGTGAGTAACTTTCCACTGTTCACTGTAAACTTGTAGCAGTGCAGTCATTAGTATTTCACTTCTATGTAAAACACTCAAACGAAAGTAATATTTTCGTTGTACTATGCAAGGAATTTTGTGGTGGCTTTAAGGAAGGAACTGTTGATCACACACACACACATTTTGTAGGCAAAACATTTAATCTCTCTACTTTAAACTTTACAAGCAGGTAATTAATTTGTGTAAAAATGTGAAATTTTTGATGGCCTCAATTTCACTTTTAAGCATATATTAAAACTTGTTTCAAGAAAAAGAAACATTTAATTTTAATCCATTTCACAAATAAAAAAAATTCTCCCTTTACCCATATATTAAATGTTTTTATTGGATAATTAAGAGTAAATATGGAGTATATTTTTAAAAATATTATATTAACGAGACAGAGAAAAAATGTGAAATTTCACCAATAACTATATATTTATAACCTCCCCTCTAATAAAGAAAAAAATACTCAGTATTTCATTTTCATATTTACTAAAGCACTCAACCTGAAATATCCACTCTTTTAGGAAAATTTGCCTATTTAACATTTTTTCTCTCTATCTCCCTGTATATTTCCATGTATACATGTATAGGGAAAAACATTTTTGCAATATTAAACCCTAAAGCTAAGAACTTATTTCTTTACAACCCAGGATAACTTGATTTTGATTTGTATGCAAGTTATATTTCTATTTATTGCTTTGGCGCTTTGCTAGATTTTTAACAATTTATTTTATGACTATATATATATATATATATATATATATATATATATATATATATATATATATATATATATATATATATACTATATATATATATATATATATACTATATATATATATATATATATATATATATATATATATATACTATATATATATATATATATATATACTATATATATATATATATATATATATATATATACTATATATATATATATATATACTATATATATATATATACTATATATATATAATACTATATATATATATATATATATATATACACTCCTCAAAATAATTAAAGGATATTGTGGTTTTAGGTGGATCTTGTGGCTAGGAAACTTTTTAGCTGATTGATATATGGTCGACAGACGTAGTAGGTTATATGAGAATAAATTACACATGTTTGGCAGAAAAAAAATGCTATTTATTTAGCATTTGTGTACAAAAGGGAAAAAACTCAATTTGTGCATATGAGGAAAAAAATAATAAAAGAAAAGGTTTTTCTTCAAAGGAAATCATTTTCAGTAGGGAGTATAGGTTTCTACGGACGGCCAGCAACGTTGAGCACCTTTGAGGCATGAAGTCAATGAGGCTATTAATCACGAGTTGGTGTTCTATTCCCACTCTTCCAGAAGAGCTTCTTTTCCAGTTCTTGGAGAGTTTGTGGGGGTGGTTGACGGCCAGCAACTTGTCTTCCTAGAGCGTCCCAAACGTGCTCTATTGGATTCATGTCTGGAGAACACGCTGGCCATTCCATTCGTACGATTCCTTCCTCTAAAAGAGAATCCTCCACGAGGTTAGCACGATGTGACCTGCTGTTATCGTCAATTAAAATGAAGTTATCTCCGATTGCTGCAGCGTAAAGGACTACAATAGGTCTTAAAATCTCATCCCTATATCGGCGAGCAGTCAGAGGTCCATCTCGAATAATGTAGATGTCTGTGCGCCCGTCAGTGGAGATGCCACCATACACCAACACTCCTACATCGCAAAATCTGACACTTTCGTGCACGAACGCAGGATTATTCCTACTGCCACGGTCCCTCCAGATGAAAATATGCCTATTATCCGGATGAACAGAAAAATGGGACTCGTCAGAAAAAAGAACATTGCTCCATTCATTTCTCCTCCAGTTTACATGCTCTGTTGCTCACTCCCTGCGGTCGCGACGATGAGTTGATGTTAGTCTAACACATACCAGCGGTCGGCGAGCATACAGACCTACACCATGGAGCCGGTTTCGGACAGTCTGAGTTGAAACCGTGGTGCCAGTAGCCGAGCTAAGGTGTTGTTGGAGAAGAGTAGCGTTCATATTTCGGTGTCCCCGAGCCGTTATCACTAAAAAAAGATCTTCATTGGGCGTTGTTGCCCGTCTACGACCTTGTCCTTGTCTTCGGCCTGCATTTTCAGTCTCCAAAAAACGGTTCCAGATCCTGGAAATCACATTTGTGACATTCCAATGGCTTGCGCTACTTCGGCTTGAACTTGGCCCCCTTCTAACCTACCAACAACTCTCCAAGCTTCTGAATCGGTTAAATGACTTTGCTGAGACATCGTACTCATCAAAACAAAACAGTCAACGAATGCCGATCATCATTGTCTTCATTTCAGTTGAAAGTCAAATTTCATTCGCTGCCACTGAAACGACGTTTTTGACGTCGAACTCAAAATTAGCATACTCCACAGTTTGAAAATCAGAAAAATTTGCATTTGTGATTCTCTTCTTTCATTTTCGGCAAAAAAAATTTCGCTAATATCTTTATTTTATATAAAACTTACAATATCCTATAATTGTTTTGTGCAGTGTATATAGTATGTATATATATATATATATATATATATATATATATATATATATATATAATACTATATATATACATATATATTTATAGTATATATATATATATAATATATATATATATATAATTACTTTAATACTATATTTCAGGTAAAAAAGGAAGATATTTCAGGTAAAAAGGAAGATACAGAAGAAATGTACGCTGGTTTGGTAGAATGCATTAGACAGCTTAAAATTTAAAATAATTTTTAATGAAAATTAAAAAAGACATAAAATTGTTTTACATTTAAATTATATTTTTGAAAATTCTCAACTCACAATAAATTTGTCAAATAAAGGAAAAAAAAAAAATCGAAGGCTTTTGAAACATTTTATCACTGTTACAAAATATATGCAATAATATATTTGTTTCTTATTATTTATGAAGTTTCACACTTGAAATCCAAACACATTAATTAGAAAATTTGAAAAAGAATTAAAAACTGCAACACTAATTCATGAATATTTATCTATTTCTCTTTTGATCATCTTTCTGATTTCTAAAGCATTTGTATTTTCTGCACTTTTACATAGCAGTAATTTTCATAAAATAAGCTTTAATATATTCATCATATCCTCAAGTTTAACAAAATCCAGAGAAAATTTCAAAGACAATATTTTTCCATCATATAATAATAATATTCGCATAATGAACACAAATTTTTATCTGGATTTTAAATGACAATGAAATAACAGATGTGCTTAAATTGAAGTATTTTGTAATGTAAAATGTACATCCAATTTCACTCGAATGTTGCACATAGGGACGTAAAAAGATTATAATAAAACATTTTTGGGGATTATATCTGTCCTTTATCAACGTTTTAATACAAAAATGAGATCTATACATAACTATAAGTCCTTTAGAAATCTTTTAAATAAGAATATTTTACGAAGTGACGGTTTGTGTGGGTGTCTCATCATAGAAAGGAAGAAATAAAATCAAATGTGTTTCACTGAAAGAGGACGTAAGAGAAATTAAATCGTCTCCTAAAATAAATTCGATCTCGCTCTCACTGCTCTTGAAGTACGTCAACGCATTCCACTTTAAAACTCCAGCCGTAGGAATTTCTAAGCTAAGAAAGAATTCCTAAATCTAGAAACATGTTTAAGAAGTCAACAGGAGACTGTCTCCATTGTATGATATCTCATCCCGTCTCAGTCATATTTGTCTCTTTCATGTGTTTACATACTTGCTGAGCAACTGCTCTAAGAATTCTAGGAAAGGGGTAATCAAAATGTATTTTTAGTTCCGTTACATTTAGTGTAACTGCTGCAAATATTTGCTAAACTTATTGTTGTATATTTTTATATAATCGTACGCTTAATGTGTTTAAAATTATTTTTAAATAAACTGGATGGGAAAACATAGACTATTTTTCTGACTTCAATGTTTGGAGCAATTACTGGAAAAAAGAAAATAATAATTATGATCTCTCAGCGATTGCCTTTATTAATCGTTAGATGTCATAAATGATTAATGATCAAACGCCTTTTGATTGGCAGATTTTGCAATTATTGCTTTTATTTTAATGAGCTACCTTTAATTTCATCATGGCTTTTAGTAAGAAATCATATGAAGTCCTCTTTTTTTCCAAGTCTGGGAAAAAACAATTTCTTATGAACGTTTTTCATATTGTTCTTTGAACTCAATATTGATTAACACTTATTCCTAATTCAATATTTTTTCTATCCATTCAACTTACGTTAATGTGCAGCTAAAATGTAATAATGATTAACTAAACGATGTATCATGTTTTGACACAAATTTCTAAATAAAGAAATCATGAAATTCAAAGTTGTTTAATTAGATATCTTAATAAACCCTACACCTCTTATTAGTGATATCTTTTATCAAAGTTTGTAATAAGAATTGTAACTGATGACAAGGAATTTCACTTTCGCATTCTTCAAAGACATTTTAATACTATATATATTATAATGTATACATAATATATACATATATATATATATATATATATATATATATATATATATATATATATAAACTATGAATATAATATAACATGTATAATACAATATAATAATCATGCCTTAAGGTATCTGACTACGTTCGGAACCGTGATTTTAAAAAAGCGCATAAATGTGTAATTTTCATGATATTTAGTGTCACTCAGGTTAGAACACATATACAATATTTTTTAAGGACATTTTGACAAAAAAATTTTTTTAAATACAATATTTTGGCAAAAAATTAACTTAGAATAATATTTTTTTCAAAATAGTCTCCTTTTGTGAAAAAAGCTTCTGTTATTTTAATGTTTTGCCTGTATATAGCTCAGACCTCTTTACAGAGGCTCAACAAGAATTTTTGAAAAGTTCACATTATTTTCAGAGTTACCACCAATTGAAATAATTATCGGCGTTTTTCCTTAAAATTGCTCCCCCCTGTTATCGTAAAATATGGATAAACCCATTTCTAAGTTATATACTTCAAAAATTCTATTTGAGCCTCTGTAGAGAGGTCTGAGCTATATACAGGCAAAACATTATTATAATAGAAGCATTTTTCACAAAAGGAGAACATTTTGAAGAAAGGTTATTCTAAGTTAATTTTTGGCCGAAATATTGTATTTAAGTAAACAAATTTTGTCAAAAGATCCTTAAAACAATTTTATACATGTATTCTAATCAAAGTGACACTAAATGTCATGAAAATTATCCATATATGCGCTTTTAAAAATCATGGTTCCGGACATAGTCGGATACCTTAACTAGGAAATTTTTGTTCTGATTTTACAAATAAAGGCATACTAGTTACATAATATCATCCGTTGTTATTTCCAGTTAAAATATGCATTTTGTGAATATTCTAAGTGATTTTCCGAGAAAGTATTTATAAGTGAAATTGCAATACTTAATAATGTGTGTTTTCCTTCATAGTTAATGTAATCTTTCCCTCTCTCAATGCTTATTTTAGACTGGAAAAAAATTCATCTACTAAGTAGAATTATTCAACTTCAAGAATTAAGTTAGGAAAATATTTAACATCATTCTAAACATTTTTAATTAGATATATTTTATCTGTCTCTTATACATCGCATTTTATTGAATCAGGCATATAGTACGAGTACAATATTGAAACAAAAAATTATATATTCGACGATCAATGGGCCTCAAGTTATACAATCGAATTCCTCGTTCCAAATGAGAAACTTTGTTATTTGAATTCTGCTACTTTTAAAACCAGAAAGCGACGTCAATTCACTTCAAATCAGTTAGAAGAGCGTAACTGATAGGAAAGTCTTTTCTCCGGTTAGTATGTAAATGAGGAGTTAGTAAGTTTATTTTAAGTGCTTTTCCAATCCATCATTGACTGCAGAAAGAAAAAATATCCACAAATTTAACTGCAGAAAGTAACGACAGAGTAGGCAATATTCCAACTTCTCTACCTGGATGAAATAATAACGATCAAACAGCCATATATTTTATAATTAAAACTGATAAACAATTTACTTTTGTGAAATATGAAGATTGGTTTTAAAAGGAGAGTATGTAAAATATATGTTAAAGATAAATCATCCGTGTTGTATACCAGATTACATATTCTCATTATTAAAATAGTTCATAAATATCAAATAATGAGGTACTCTACAAATGCTTATGGCGTATAAGGCACTTCCTCTATAATTAAACTTATGTTTCAAGTAGAGATTAGCTGTATAATTCTTTGTTTTTTAATTTAGGTTTTATTTGAATGCATTCGCAAAAGTTTAAAAATATAATGTGTGGGATAGAGATGTGATTAGGAACTTAACTATAAGCTAAAATATACGTTTTATTGTTTTCCGTTTAAAATATCTATTATCTACGCTATACCATTCACATGAAAAAGAAAGATATGAGCTTCTCAAAAAGATAAATATTTTGATACTTTTATATATTTGCACGTATATATTAATCTTCACAATTACAAGAATTTATATTATGCTATTCAAAATTCAGAAGTACTTATTACCTGAATTAATTTTAACCTGAATTACCTGAATTAATTTTAATTGATAACATTTCTCATACTTCACTCAGATCTCGATTTTTAGAAAATGAAAACAAAAATCATTTCACAGAACTTTTTCTGAATTCCGCTTATAGAAATAAATTCTTGGAAACGAAAATTTATTTTTGTATTGTTCTAATTAAATACCATTTACATACTTCAACCTGATGATTATTAAGCTTACATATATATATATAAATTGTTCAACCCACTTTTGCAGCAATAGATCATTATTAAATTTATTTATACCGGATATTTCTATGAAATGCTAATTGCTTTTAAATTTGCTTCCTAGAAATAAATATAAAAGACATCAAGTATTTGAAGGAATAACGAATATGATAAAGACACGGAGAAAAGTAAATTGGTACTTTTAAAAAGGCAGAAAACTTTTTTTTAAAATTAAACATCCTGAATAAAGTATTATTTAAGTTAATGGAGACAGTTATTCGTATTTAAAAATACACTACGATGCATTGCAAACCTTATTTTTAGAAACTTACGACAGCTTTAAATGTGTGTTTTTGTAAGGCCTTCCTAAGTTACTAATTAAAGTGATGATTATTTAACAATTAGTTTTTAATGAATCAAACTTTATTCATATTTAGCATGGCTTTCTACAATTTGCAGGAATTCTTCACTCTTGAATCAAACACGAGAAGTTAAGAAAATTGGACCACACATACACACACACATCTTCTGTACGCATATTTTATCTATGTCGGTGCTTCTCAAACTTTCAACACTTGCGACTCTGTTTTTCATCATAATATTCATCGAGCCCCTATTCATACAACAAAGTATTGAATTCAATAATGTTCTTGACGTAAAAAAATGCTACAGTACAACTTTAATTATAAACCGTACAATTTATCAAGATAAGTATTACATTTTGTATATAATTTTGTGTCCTTTGAGAGTCAATAGAAATTACTAAACTTGTTCTTAACTTAGTTTTGATTAATTAATTATTAAATACATAGAGCAGTCCTGATATATTTATAAGTATACTATTGTAAATGGGCATTTTAGTTTTTATTATGTCATAATGAATTTTGTTTTGCTTCCTTTCAGTAAATTAATATTGTTTTTGTAAGATTATCTCTTATTTTCGACTTTTTGATATGCTCGCGCCCCCTCAAGGGGGCACACCCCACAGTTTGCGAAACGATGCTCTATGTGAAAATTATTTTTTTTTAACTTAAAATAGTACTATTTAGCAAATTGGCTAGACTTATAATGAAATAATGATTTTAAAAAAAATGTTCATCAAAAGATTCTCCCTGAAATAGATTGAATCTTAAGCAAATATTGCTGATAAATTCTTATTCTCGTGTCGTTTAATTATGCTTAATTAACATCACACAATCGATGGGAAAAAGAGACATCATGTTCTCTTTTAAATTGTGCGTGCTCCGATAATCCTTTATTCATGCAGTTTTCAAAACTTCCTACATCCAATAACTCTTATGTTATTCTTGAGCATACTGGTCTAGCAGTGTAAGTTTCGGGAAGAACTTCGTGTACATACAAATAGACAAAAGTGCATTAGTCTGTTGCTGACTTACACCATTCTTGAAATCATTGCGTTTATTCATCGAGGTAGCATGAAACGTCTCTTATCAAGAAAAACTTCCCTTTAAGAGAATAGGTAATAAGCGAACAGAAAACGTCGGCATAGAACCTGAATATCATCCCCGAGGAAAGAATCAATATTGGCGAATGTTTACTCACATCTTCTGCCTATTTAGGAGTAGTATATAATGAATTTATGTTGACTTTAAAATATCTAATTCTCTTCCAATAATGAGACTAGTTTTCGGCTCATCTGGTTATTTTTAACTATATTTCGTCCAATCTATCAAATGAACAGTAAAAAGTCTGTTTAATGGTTAAAATATATCCAGTAATAAGATAAAATTGATTCTGTATCATAGAAATAATCTGACGCCGTCTTTAGAAGCTTAGAAATCATGAGGTAGATGCATTAGATTTTGAAAGTAATCAAGTAATTCTAATCTGTAATAAAATAAAAATAAAATAGTAATCCTATACTGATAACTAAATCTTAACAGAGGACAAGATAATTTTTAACCCAATTAGGAAATATTTGATAAATATTAATATATATAAGTCTATAAATACCAAATAAATAAGTGGTATCAAATTAAAGTATTATAGGATTACTACACTTATAAATACATAATGTAACTAAGCTGATGAAGTGAAGATAAGCAGTTTAAAATAGTATACAATTTTTTTTAGAGATTTTACAAAATTTCTAGCACATTTTTCAAAAGCTTTTGCAAAATTCAATCAGATAAAAACTGAATACATTTTTTTAAAAATAAGAATAATAAAAATATGTGTTTTAATTTTAATAAGCGCATAAGTATATACGCCTCACTAAGTAAAATTATTTTTATCTAATTTTGATAATTAGGGAATTTTTCTATAAGTATGAAGGCGTGGCAGCCTAGTGGTCAAGGTAACGGACTCATGCCCGGCGAGTTATATAAGTTCGATCATAATTACGCTAAAGACCCACAATACAGAGGGGGCCTATGACTGTTAAATATGTCGAAGCTCTGACCTCCGTGGTATGGAATCTAGGAGAGGAGGTGCTCGCTCAGGTGTCGTCCTCGTCACTTAACCATAGTTCATAGTCGTCCATAGTCGTCAAAAGCCCTCCAATAGCTGAATAGTGCAACGTTAATATTCACTCTATCATTATAAAAGCATTTGAAGGAAACGTTGATACGTGTTACATAATTTGTTTTACGTTATCCGATACATTTCAGAAGAAAATATTAATTAGATACTTTTGCATCCCCTTATTCACACACACTTCATGAATTAACATTTTATTTTTCTAAAAAATAACTTCATATTTTTTTGTTGATCCTGTTTTAGTTATTGAGATAAAAATAATTAAAAACATATATATATATTAATACCTGATTCATAATTTAGAATTAAAAATATCTAACTAATGCTAAATTTAAGAAGAGGATTTGTTTCAAATATATAAAAATAATTAAAAGTTATGTTGCTGAAATCTTTACTGAGCTTTGATTTTATATATAACTAGCTGCATGGCCAGGAGTTGCACGGGCTTTCTCTTTCCCTCATGACGCCAGCAATTATGTATGTGCGTTTGTAAGCGCGCACAATGTGAGTGATTTCAAAAATTATTTCATTAAATTTCTCTTTTTAAAAATTTGTTCAAAACATTTTCGATTTAAGACGGGTTTCTTTTCCCTCTCTCTAGCGCGGCATAATACGGGTTTTTTTAGTGTAAAATTATTCCTCCCTTTTCCCCTCCCCCTCACAGATAAGATATAACTTCAAATTTCGATGTATGACGTATAAAAAACAATATTGCGTAACTTCAAAAATTATAATGTGAAGCAATAAAAAGAAAATGATTCTGATGCTAAGAGTAAAACAGAAAAAAAAACTTTCATCGTTTTTTAATAATAGTTAGTTTCTAAGAAACTAAAAAAATATAATGAATTTCAAATTTTCATGAATCAATCAAAGAAACACGTATCAAACGAAAAAAAAGTATATTACACAAAACTAACATACTCACACACACACATTATTTAACAATAATTTCCTCCTTAGGTTTCAAAATAATAATAATAAAACTGATTAAAAAATGTTCATTTAGCAAAGAATTGTGACATACCGTTTGCTTAAGAAGTAGCAGTAAAAGAGAAAATCTCGTGTATAGATATATAATATTTTATTTACATTATATATCTTGTATACCCGTTCTTCTCTCGGGTGAATTGAAAAATTAAACAATACAGATTGAAGAATAAAGGAGTTTTTAATGAGTTGATTTTACGGGAATTGCAAAATATACAAAAAAAAAAGCTTTTTGCATATTTCAGCTGAACAGAAAAAAAAAATCATAAATTTTAAGTCTGTAGATCTAACAGCCGATAAATGATTTTTATTTACTTATAACTCTCCGTAACTCTCTTGTCAGTCGATTTTTGAAAGCACCTATCTGAACTGATCTCTGCTCAGCAAAAGTAACACATTGCTACAAATTTCGTGAAATGATCGCTTAAAATAGCATAAATAATGTATATCTGGAAGTGCAATACATTAATAATACTTTTTGTTGTATTCATTTTATGTTAAAATCTTGTCACCACCTCTCCCTTCGAAACCTAGTTTTATTATGAAATAAAAAATAATGATTACACAGATCAACGGAATAAATTAAAGTATAGCGCGAACTAATGCATGACATAGACAAAACAAAAGGGAAAGCTTTGCTTCACACAAAGAAGATAAATACATTCTGTCCCGGGCCTTTTTGCAGGTGGCAGAATTTTTTCCTTCTTTATTTACAATTATCGCTATATTTTGAAAATTTCACACAATATCTTTGTAAAATATAGTCTATGTTTTTCTGATGTATAAGCTATATTAATGTAAAGTTTCATTAAAATCTATTCAGTTGTTTTTTCGGGAAAGACTACAAAACATTCATACATACTTTTGCATTTATAATATATATCTTGATGTGTTTTTTGAATTGTTTACTTGCAAAATCAACGTTTGCTATTATCTAACATTGCTAAGGACTATATTCTAAGTTATCTTTAAAAATATTAAAAATCATACTCCTACTTGTATTGAATCATAGAGTTTTTCTTTGGCAAATTATTTTCAAAAACAATAAAAAAAAATTAAATTTATAAGAGCAACGGCCTCCGAGTCTTAACAAAATTCCCACAAAGAAATAAGGACACAAATGACGATAAACAAAAAGAATTTCATTTTTCAAATTACACAAATGCTTACAATTAATTATTTCGCTCGGATATCATTTTGCTTCTTTCCTTACAAATAGAATCCTCCAAAAGAAAGATCGGGAGCTACTATCTAACGTCTACATTAAGTAAGGAAAATTACATATCCATATAATTCTATTCCTAAGGGTACGGTGCCACAAAAAAAGGAAAACGACTCTTCTGTTTAATGCAATAACTGATTTTATTTATTTTAAACAACCGCACAAAACGTCCTTTTTAACAATCAAAGATCCCTAGGCTTTGTTTTTAGCGTCTCAGCCTTTATTTTTTTCTGGAAGCACACAAACAACTAAACTCTCGACCTCTCTTCGCTTCACTCGGCACAGTCACGTGATTACCTGTTTATGACAGATTCCCGAGGAATTCATTTATTTATGTAAATGTTCAGACTGGCGACCGTTAATTACATATATGGACGCCAACAGGTCGAAGGAGCTTATTCACTTCCCTTAGCAACAGCGCAACGCAACGGTTTTGTTTGTGGGTGCGTTAAATGCAACGGTGATGTCACAGGAACACCACGCGGGAAAAAAAAGAGAAAAGGAAGACTTATTCCAAAGCATTCTTCAGTTTAAGGTCCCCCGATAAATCAGATATTCTCCCCGCTAGTCAAAGTCAGCCTTTGTTCAATTTTTTCTCCCTTGATCAAACTTTCTCTCTCTGTCTCTCTCTCTTTTCTTTGCTTTGCAGGGGCTAGATTTTCAGCAGAGGGTAAAAATGAAGAAACTTGTTTCGTAATAGTCTCGAAATTGATTTACCATTTCGTGAAACATGCGATTTCCTCTCAAAGAGAAAGGGAAATAGGGGCAAAAAAAGAATAATTGTCCATTTGGTAATTATTTCATGCAAATAATGAATGCAAAAATGTTTGGTTTTCTGATTAAAAGGGAGTCTTTCAAACTTCTGAACGTAAAAAGGAGATTTAACACTGGCTGTAAATCCCCCACGGAAATAGAAACAAAATGTTCTTTTCTGATTATTAGAAAGAAAATTACGGTAAATCAGAAACCAAATAAAATAAATATCATGATCCAGGCTAAGAATATAAGTGAAGTTAAAATAAATTGTTATTAAAAGGTTACATAGTATATTACCTTATCTGTTGTACATCCGTTTATATATATATACACTTTCTGCAAAAAAAAAAAATTGAAGCACCATGAAGGAGTTGCCCGATTGTGATGAAATGTAGGTAAATACATCTTAATCGAACATGCAAATGATCAAAATTCCAAGGGCAATGCACATGAATTGCGGTCGTAGTGAGAATCTCTGTTCAGCAAATCGTAAAATATAAAACCGGCCATAGAGGTAGAAAATTTACCTTTTTTTCCGTTTTCATATCAATTGTTGCTATGAGGAACTTATAGACGAAATGAAGGCCCTGGGAAACCAAGATGCACAAATGAGAGGTAATATCCAATGATTGTTCGACAGGCCCGAACTACTCCAACAATATCATTGTTTACTATTCAATGAACTACAGCCTTTTTGATTCCCCCGTGGTATCTTCCACCATTTAACAGCGCTTGTCTGTGGCGGGGTTATGCTCACAGTGGCCTTTAAGACATCTGCCTTTGACTCCACAACCTTGGCAGAATCGTTTGGAATGGTGTCGCAGCCAATGAACAATGTTGTCATCGGAATGGTATCGCATTAAGTTCAACGATAAATCTCACTTTACTCTTGAAGCAGATGATCATCGTCTCTTTGTCTGGAGAGGCCGGAACCTGCGGTCTCAATTAGCATTTGATTTTCAAAAGCATACAGCCATAACCCCTGGTGTGCTATCTATACTACAGCAGGTCATCTTTAGCCATCCTCCATGCATTTTTAACAGCTCGACGATATGTTGATACCATCCCGTGGCCAGTTGTATCACCCTCCATGGCATGTCATCTGAGGGTCAGTTTCCAACAAGATAATACCAGGCCTCATACCGCTCGCATATCTTTGGACTGCCTTCGTGCCGTTAATACTCATCCTTGGTCAGGAAGGTCACTAGACCTTTCACCAATCGAACATGTCTGGAACAAGGTAGGGCACCCCAAAATATCACAGATCTGGAGCAACTACTGGTGAATGCCTGGCAGAATGTATCGCAGAATGACATTGGCAACCTCTATCAGTCATTACCAATACGTATACAAGCATACATCACAGCTAGAGACGATTCCACCAACTACTGATTTGAACATTAAAATTGTAATCGTGAAACATGGATCTGTCCTGTGGCATTGGTATTTGTATCGTCTTATTACATGTGTATGTGGGCTGTGCACATATAAAATTTAATTAAAAATAACCACTTTCTTCATTATACTTTGATTTTTTTTTCAAAATAGTGTATATATACATATTAAATAACTGTAACTCTGAATAAGCAAATGAAAAGTAGAAGTACAATAAAACATCATAGGTCAAAAATAAATTAAATACAGTTGTACAATAGCAAACTCTAAACCTCAGGAGTTAAGATTGTAGATTGAAAAATTATTTTTATGTCATCCAACCTACACTTGTAAGTTGCCTATACTGCTGGACTGTAGAGAAACGAATATTAATAAGTCATTATTATAAAAAAATTAAATTAAATATACCACTGCTAATAGTATTTAACATTATAACAAAGACAAATATAACTAATCTACTTAAAGTAGAAAAATGAAAATTAAGTAAATATAATAGTGTTATTAAAAATATTAATTATACACACAATGCATAATCATTTTAACATCCAGTCAATACAGAACCATCTTAGAGAAAAACCGAATAGAAAATTAAAAATTAGTTAATTAATAAAATCAATCATATCTATAGCTTTGAAAAATTTTGGAAGAAAGAGTACACAAACAATTATTCAGAACAATGCAATTATAAATTAAAATATATTTAAAATTATTTAATATGTGGTGCCTATTCTTGTAACTGTATGATGTACAAAAATTAAAATCATTATACCTGGAAGAATATATTAAAACATGTAAGTGTGTACATATATATCATATGTTTATATAAGCAAAAAAATATAATTAATAATTTTAAATTTAACAGTGGTTTATGAAAAAAATAACAAATATCAAAAAAGGAAAGATAAAGATACTTAAACATGTGCACTGAATATCAAAATGAAGAACTTTAAAGTAAAAGAGATTAAGGCTATCCAATATAAGTGATTCTTTTATTGCAACAATTTATTTTTAAAATATTTCACTTAATATCTGCTTATATATTTATCATTCGTTTTAATAGAAAAATTCATTGAGGTTTCTGTATTTGTTTCAACTTTTATTACAGTTGTAAGAAAAATCATTTGCAAAAAGATATTTAATATAGAAGAAAGGGAAGAAATACAGTTTTTATAGTTTTATATCAGTGTCATATATACACTCAATTATGTGTGTGTGAGTAAATTGTAAATATGATTTAAAAAAAATCATTACGTGCCCTATGTTTAATTACTTACCCAGAGAAAACTATCAATAACTGAACTTAAAGTTATTAATTAAAATATATATATGTCAGTAAATAAAAGAAGACTAATAAATCCTAAAAACATCTTAAGAACAAACCAAAAGAACCAAAAACATGGAGCAATTAGAAACCAAAATAAAGAAATATAGCTATAGTGGAAAACACTATTATGGTTTCCCCAGCTGTCAATGGCTTAGGACAGTGAAACAGGGTTAAACAGTGTTTTGCGAGATCTCAACCTTCCCCTGCAGCGGAAACTTTCAACAAAATAGCATAGGAGTATATATATATATATATATATATATATATATATATATATATATATATATACATATGGGGCGTGGGAGGACGTGTTTGTGTATGAGTGTAATTAGTATGTTAGACGACAATAAAGTCATTTTATTTGTTTTCAATTAAAAATACATTTTAAAACGGCAACTTAAGAAATATTTGCTAGTATTTTATAATAAAATTAAAAACTTGCATGTTTTTTTTTTTAAAAATTCCACAGAGTTATGTTTCATTAATAATTAAAATGAATGTGTTTGTACAATTTTTGAAAACATTATTCGTCTTTCAGGTTAGTGATATATTCCTAGTATACTTAATATAATTAATTTTTCATAGCACTTAACTTTTCAGTGAACTATAACTTTTATCAGATTGTCAGTAAAAAAAAATAATACAAATCGTTGGCACGCTTGAGCAAAACAATGAAAAGTTGTTTTTAAAAGGATTCTACGGGAATCAGTCCAATTCTTCCACACGGTGATAAAGCCCAAATTTAGAACTTGCAGATAAAAAGCTTTTTTTTTCATTTTTCCACCAAATGTCATGAGGAGGAAAATTCACGCTTGATAAGTCAAGGATCAAACGTTCTTTCGTTGGCGTGGTATGGAAGTTAGGGGAGAGGGTTGACGGCTCAGATGTCGTCTTTTTCACTTGAACACGATTCAAATTTACGAGGTCCGTCAACAATAGTTCTCGTACACCTTTGTTGTGCCAGGTAAATATAACTCTCATTCTGACTGTCAAATGTCGTAGGGAATTAAAATTGAACAAATTCAAAGCACAATTCAAAGCATATCTTCATAAAACGTATAATCATGATTTATGAAATGCTTTTTGAAGTAATTTTATTACGTTATCTTTACACAGTTTTAATGCATGTTTTCCTCCAATATTGCTTCAATAACTCATATTTATACCAGGTGGTTATATTTATTTTTTTCCTATAAACGGCCTCCTACAGCGCAAACGGGTGAATGGAATGCAATAAAATTTTGTATATAAGATACGCCCCCGAAATTAAAAAAAAATTAGGGAATTTTTCGGGAAATCTCTTTTTGGGAAAACATGAAATTTAACTCAATAAACGACCGAAACGGAATACGGGCATAATATTAACAATTCAGAACATGAATGATGTGTAATAAAATACAAAACTGGGAAAAGCTGTCAGTTGTAGGAGAAAAATGTCGAGATTTGAGTGCTTAGGAAGAAGGGGAAGCTTTATGCAAAACAGGCTACTTTTTTGTTAGTCTGTTCTGTTTTCCTCAAATAGTAGTAGCTCAAGAATGAATAGCACCCTGAATCACACCAGACAGGGCATTTGAAGATTGTAGTGAAATTCAGTGGGGATCCGTTGATTCTTCTTAGCCGAAAGGCGGCAGTTCTGTGTGTTGTCTGTCCTAATAACTGTGGATCTGTCATGACCTTGGAATGGTCATGACAGATCCACAGTCATTATGTTGAGAAAACTGACCTCGAATGAAAGAAGATGTGGCTTGTCCCTATCAAGCAGCTCCTGGGTCTGACGGATCACGTATGGGAAGTAGAGCATTAGGTTTCCTGAGTACTTTTCAGACGGGGTTGTCAGAACAGCCTGTCTCTCGAGAAATTGCCCACATGCTACTGCTCCCAAACTGTGCGTCAACAGCTGTCTTGACGCCATCAACAAGCACCGGTGTTACGTTTTCAAACAACACTTTATGTAAAACTAATCTGCTTTACATAAAGATTTCTTTTCCTCCCAATCATGCAAATCTTGACATTTTTCTCCTACAATTGACAGCTTTTCCCAGTTTTGCATTTTATTACTCATGATTCTCTTTTTGGATTGTTAATTTTTTTCTGTATTTCGTTTTGGTTGATAATGAGTTAAATTTCATGTTTTTTTCCAAAAATTGGTTTTTTTTTTCGAAAATTTCTTACTTTTTTTTAAAAAAAAATTGTGAGCGCTTCTCGTATACAGGGTGTGTATTTTAAGTAATGAGAATAAGTCCACAAAAAAATTTATTAGAGATATCACTACAAAACTTTAGTAGTCTTCAAAATATGCTTCTTGAGCGTGAACACACTTCATTCCATTAAAACTTTCGGCATGAGTTTGGCGCAAATCTTTCTCATCCCAAGATCCTCACTGATGATTTTGTGCACAACTATTTTATCTATTCCTAGCTGTTCTGCGATCATGCGAACACTTAAACGCAGGTCCATGTTCAGCAAATGTCGCACACGTTGTTCGTCTTCTGCGGTTCTTGATGTTGATGAGCGTGGAGGACGGGGCTCGTCCTCCACGCTCTCCCACCCTTCTTTAAACATTTTGTGTCACCTAAAAACTTGAGCTTTCCCTGCCGTACGCTTGCTGAATCATTTCCAGCGTTGATGCACCCTATTTTCCAAGGCGAACGCAAAATTTGATTGCGTAACGCTGTTCAATGCTTTGTTGCATTTTGAACGTGCACACACTTTTTTGAAGACGTCTACGCCACGCGTGATGCTGCCTCAACCAAAGAAAGCAGGCGACAGCGGAGTGAAGTGTTATGAAGGTCGAAGTCCCCACTACCAACTCCAACCTGTCGGAACGCCCTCTGGCGTACAGCCGCGTCAGGATAAAAATATTCTCATTACTTAAAAATACAAACCCTGTATAGCACATGTACAAAATTTCATAGCATCCGTTCTCCCGTTCATGCTGTAGGAGTCCGTTTATGGAGGAATTTTAATTATAACCACATGGTATATTAGTAAGCAATTTCTTTTGAACATAATATTTTCATTAAAAGAATTATCCCTTATATATCTCTGTTATTTTAATATTTGTCCCTATGCACTTGATTGTTATTGTTATTCATTCTGCTATTTGCATAAAAATATTGCAAATAATCCAGAATATTGAGTGAAATGTAAGACGTGGTTCACTATTTAAGGGCAATACAATCGTAACTCAACAACATCGATATTTTGAGTGATACAAAAGTAGTTTTTATTTTTTGAACAGCAGCTTCTTTCAGAAACTTATGATATAATCCACATAACCATTTCAAAATAATTTATACTTTTTACAGTTTTGCAAACACAGTTTTAAAACAAAAGTTAGAATAATAATCTGTATATAATGGAAATTAAACTTCTATTTAAATTAATACCTTATTTAAAAAAACAAAAGTAATTTTTTCCAGAAATCGCAAGTCATTTAAAAAATGGTATGGTACACTTTCTAAACTATATCATTTATATTTGCATTAATCGAATATTTTATTGATGTATAATATAATGATTTTGCGCATTTAATTACAATAAACATTTAACAATTGATATCCAGTTACGTTTTTAAGACCATATGAAAATAAATTAAAAGCATTATGTTGTCATCAATATCATTAACATTTTTTGAGGGGAAATAGGAGACGAAAACAATGATTAGGATATTAACTAATTAAATAAGTTATATACATTAGATGTAATGTCTGTGTGGTTTCAAATTGCATTACTGTTTTATTTCTTAGCATGGTAAGCTATATATATAGTGTTTTTTTCCAGGTATAGAAGTTTAAGTTGACATTACTTTCCAAGATGGCAACCGATTTAACAGCTGTCAAGTGATTTATTCTCAGTTTGGTTTGGCAATTCATCAAAACGATCATCAAGCAAGGCGTAGATTCGTCGAATGGGCTCAAAACGAGATTGCCGTTGTTCCCGATTTTCATAAGCGAATTTTGTTTTCCGATGAAGCGCACTTCTGGTTGAATGGCTACGTCAACAAACAAAACTGCCGCATTTGGAGTGAAGCTAATCCACAAGTGTATGTCGAAGCAACGTTACATCCAGAAAAACTGACTGTTTGGTGATCTTTATGGGCTAGTGGAATCATTGATCCATACTTCTTCAAAAACGTTGAAGGCCACAACGTTACAGTCAATCATGATCGCTATAGAGCCATGATTACTAACTTTTTCATTCCTGAATTGAACAATCATGATGTCCAGGAGCTGTGGTTCCAACAAGACGGCGCAACATGTCATACAGCTTGTACCACAATCGATTTATTGAAAGACACGTTTGGTGACCGTCTAATTTAACGTTTTGGACCTGTGAATTGGCCTCCAAGATCTTGTGATTTAACACCGCTAGACTATTTTCTGTGGGGCTATGTAAAGTCATTGGTCTATGCGGATAAGCCACAAACGCTTGACCATTTGGAAGACAACATTCGCCGTGTTATTGCCGATATACGGCCACAAATGTTGGAAAAAGTCATCGAAAATTGGACGTTCAGATTGGACTACATCCGAGCGAGTCGTGGCAGTCATATGCCAGAAATCATATTTGAAATGTAATGCCACAAGATTATCTTTCGAATAAAAAAAATTCATGTCAATTGAATAATACGTCGTTGTTTTATTGCAATTTAAAGTTCTATATCTCTAAAAAAACACCCTTTATATATATATATTAAAGTTTTTAACAAATTTTCGTTTTACAGTAGCATCTCTTGTATCTTGTAATGCAATTCATAGAGGACAATCTATGAATTGAATTACATACTACAGGGTAGCCAATATATATTCATTGAATTTGCTTACGAAAATAAAAAAAATAGTTCTATGAAATCTGACATCGCCTGGATACGCCCTAGGTAGATAGTGATAATATCATAGAATGCAGCTGGTTCTGATGGCACGCACCCATATAATCTGTACTTCCCTCCTCCCTTGGTTCTTGTGTTTTCCAGCATCCTTGTGAAGACTTAATTTCCTTATTCAGCCGTAGCGTTGAAGATGGATATCATTAATATGTAATACTATGATAATATACAACCCGTAATGTATTTCTCGGCTTCTTTTTATTTTACCATTGAATAATAAGTCGATATAATGTTTTGTAAATTGGACTTGAATGGAAATGTAGTGAATACTTTTAAGATCATTGACTTATTTTAGTGATTTTTGGAAGTTTTTATATTTATAATGCAAGGAATCAGAAGAAATGGTAATTTTGGAATAAATTTGGAATTTTTCACTGGGTAGGCAACTGGGGATTCTTTTTCAAAAGTGTTTTGAGAAAAAAATTCTACAGCATGCTATATAAAGTTTGTTTCTCATACTTATACAAATATTCATTATCCAGACCAGCCATGTTTATTATTGTTCTATTTGTAACAATGTATACACATATAATCAATTAAATTTACATAGTTCTTTTATGTGAAGATTTATAACGTGAACATAATAATATACTTATTGTTATTTTTAACATGGCCTAAAGTTTTACATCTGCCTTTTTGCTTTGGTAATTCTTTCGAAGAATATAGGGAAACAATATAAAAGTGAAATCGGAAACAGGTTTTAATCAGGCAAATAATTCCAAATTTGCAAGAGTTTTTTTAATGATTCATACATTCTGTGCAACGCCCGTGTTTGGAAGGGTTAAATAATTACGTAATGATCTTAGAGAGAGAGAAACGCATATTTTTATTCTGAAGCCTATATTAAACCTTAATGTATGTCCATTTAAACATCTAACAGAGAAATTCATTATAATAAACATTATGTGATTTAATTTGGATGAAAAAGCGTATAGTAAGGTTTCCTTCTCTTTTTGATCAGTATTTATTATTATATATTAATTAAGTAATTTTAAATTAAGTAATTACATTGGTTGAAATAATTATGAAGTAATATTTAGTCGTTTTAATATAATCTAAATGAGAATAAAGAATTCAGTTTAAGAAGGAGATTATATTTAATATTTCATTAGTAATAAGTAAGTTTAACATTTTACGAAACATATTTTTGATTTACAGCTGAACATTCAAGATAATATCTAAGCAAAAGAAAGCATTAAAGGAATAGTTTAAAACGGAATTTCAAATGAATGATTTATTAGTAGCTATAAACACATTTAACATAAAATATTATTTAATTATGATAATAATATTTAAGTTTGTTTTTATTAAATTACACATTAATAAACACATGGAATTTCAATTACAAACTATAAACCGAGAAACAATTTCATAATGTAAGGAATAATAACCTGCTAAGTCTAATTTAGAAAACTATTTTTAATTTGGAAATAAATGTTATCAATTTTATAGACTTTTGTTTTATTTAAAAAAAATTGCGAATTATTTCTTATATTATATTTACTAGTTAATATTCTATATAACATTAAAATATACTTTAAACGCTCAAAGTTTCCAGTTATCAATTTAAAGGTAAAATGCAGAAATCAATTTGTTTTGAAGTTATTCGAAGCTTCTGTATTCGGAGTTAATATATATATATATATATATATATATATATATATATATATATATATATATATATATATATATATATATAAATTTAATTTGATTAATAACACTATGAGAAATAGCTACTCATTCAATGATTACAATAGCACCAGTGGTATTTTTCTCTAACTTAATATCAGAAAATTTCTCTGACTAAGAATATTGCAATGAATATAAATATACATAATTACATTGTTTTAATTGTTAGTTCATTTTACCGATCAAATTAATGAAATATATTGATTTTAACATTTGTTAAAAAAAGTAAATCACACAATTTTCAAAAACAAATTACATATAATGGTATAATCTAAATTTAGGACAAACACTAAGTTCTTTGTAAAATTCAACCGTCGCTAAATTATTTAAAGGCAAAAAGTACAAGGAAATAACATGCTAAAAAAGGTAGTATTTAGTTATTTATGAAAAATAATCAAATATCATTAGTAAGTTTCATTACTTTATGAAAAAGTATAACCACTTGTCTTCTGTCTAAGGCATTACTTTAAATTTATGGGATAATATTTAACTCCGTTTAACTCACATCGCTGCATGTTTAAATATTAATGAAATATTTTAGAATTTTTTATTTTATTTTACTTATGTATAAGGAAAGACAAATTTTCAGAACAATATTTGTATATATATATATATATATATATATATATATATATATATATATATATATATATATAATTTTATTTTTACTCATACAAGATGAAGAATATGTGAACATTTTTTTTAAAAACAAGCTACATGTATTTATGTGTATATGCCTATGTAGTACTTCATATATTTCATAAACTGATCCTTTATTGTGAGTAATTGTATGCTTTAAGAAGAAAAAACGATTAACAAAAATTCTTATATAAATATTTTATACAATACTTACAAATTATGTATATTAATGCGCTTATTTTGTTTACCTTGCCTTCACTTTGTTAAATAATAAAAAAAAAATCTATCACTTTTTTAAGTAAAACAGCAGAATACAATTAAAGGATAATTGAATCTACCACAACATTTTCACTGATCCTCTCTCCCCTCCGCTATAAAATTGGTTTAATGCATTGCTCTTCTCAAATTTGCAATACTTATGATCCAATATTCAATCATTATTTTCATCGCCCCCCCCATACAATAACAGTGTACTGAATTCAATAATACTATACTTTGGCGCTAAAACTACAATACGACATTAACATCTTAAGTCCCCCCCCGTGTATATAAACGTATCGCTAAGCCAAAGCCTTTATTTCTCCAGAAGTATATATACGTCTTTCCGAAATACGATTTTTTTCTGTGCACTGCAATCCGTTAAATTATTCCAAGGCTTTGGAATGCAATAAAAGGTCCTTAACAATATTTGTGAAGGATTTACTTATTCCAGATTATTTTTGCTGCTTTATTCCTCCCCCCCTCCCTCAATACATCACATACGCGTGCCTACGTAGAAAACCGTTCACATTGGGAAGCGAAACGCGAAACTTATGATTGTCAGTCAAGGTTTAATTACAAACCGTACCAAAATTATGAAGATAAATGTTAATATTTGTTATAAATTATATATATAACAACCCCATGGGGTCACTCGTAATTAATAAACTTGTTTTTAACTTAAAATTGTTAAATTAATTATAAAATGCATTGTGTAGCACTGACATATTTATAAGTGACATATATCAGTGTAAATGTGAATTTTATTCTTTATTATATCAGAATGTATTTTGTTTGTTTACTTTCAGTAAATTAATATTTTTTAAATAATCTTTTGTTCTCGACTTTTCAATAGGCTCGCGCCCCCAAGTAGAGTTGTCACGCCCCTCTAGGCGGGTGCGCCCCACAGTTTGAGAAACATTGATTTAATAAAAAAATACCTGAATTCTGTAATGTAGTTTTAATAATCGTACTCTATTAGCATCAGATTTAATATGAGATGGTTATCTAACTCGTACCTAAGTTTAACATGAATAAAATATTTATATTCATTGAAAATAGAAGAAAAAACAATTATAAATCTATATTCAGTAATAATATCTAAGGTATCTATTAATAAGTTATATATATATGTATGTATATATATATATATTTGAAATGGCATAATTTTTAGCTACATTTATCAAAATAATTGTATTCTTAAGTAATTGTAACATAACTGCATTTAAAATTCACTATCCGTGTATATGAGGTGACTGGAGATAGTAAAAAAGAATCTCTCCAATAAGGAAAAACACATCTAAAAGGTTTTCCAAATACTATATTAACATAAAAGACAAAGTTAAGGACAATCTTAATGATTCATGGGCGCTCCATATTTTCTGCAATCCATTGTCGCGATAATAGTGATTAAATCTACCTTACATTGTGGTCTGGTGGAAAAGCAATGAATAATGTAAGTATTGTACGATCTGTACGCTCTAACTCCGGTAGATCTCTAAGCAATTTATCATGAAGGCTTGTCAACCACGGACTAGGACCAATTCATTTTTATGGGTGCGGTTCTTGGCGGAAGACTGTCTTGGAATCTTCGTGAGAACATTTCATGTTATTGATCACAGTTCTAGAAACCTTCCAACTCTAACTGTTCTTAAGGTGTAAAACTGACTCTTGACAATTGAGTAGTAAGGGAAGCGACTATTGTATTTCAATCCTACAGCAGAATGCTTTTACAATTGCGTGTTATGAACAAAGAGGATTACTACGATTTTTGCCTAACATCCATAATAATTAGTACATGCAAAAGAATTTCCATACAATTTTGATCTGATTATGACATTTTTTACCCTTGACATTTTTATGTGTTTCTTAACCTTCAGAATTTTTTTATTAAGTAAGAGGTCCAAAATAAAGTGGATTTTTTTTCTTGGGTTTTTTCCCGAATATTAAACAAATAATAATTTTACTACATCACATCAATTCCTTTTCAGAAGAATAAGTTGACGAAAAGACAATGATGATGCAAAATAAAAGGAATATATACTATTTGAATAATTAACGTGTATTTGGATTTCGTTTTCGAGAGCTACATTAATATATTTCAAGAAAAAATTCTCTTTCTAGTGAGCAAAACGTATATAATTTAGATGTGATCTTACCAATGATATCAATAAGCATTGGACAATTTATTACATATAAAAATTCTAGTATTATATACTTAAATAAGGACACCAATTCGTCAATTTAAACAATATGTTTCAATTCATTGCCAGAAACCTATCTATGTATGAAAGAAACATTTTCTTCAAGCGTGTTAGTATTTGTAGTCACAGTTAGTATTTATTTATTTTGTTTACCTGATTTTTACCCATATGATAATTTAAAACTGTGATTCTCAAACTTTCAGTATCTGCGACCCAATATTCAAACATAATTTTAATCACTACCCCCCCCACTCTATATACATAACAATGCATTGAATTCAATAATATTATACTTTGTGACGCGAAAGCATCAATACGACTTTAACCTCTTCAGTGCCAACGACGTATATATAGGTCTAACTCAATTGAACGTATATATACGGTTTTCCAAGGACCGATGTTTTTTTGTGTACTGCTATCCAAAAAATTATTCCAAAAGCTAAAGAATGCAATAAAAGCATCTTGACATATTTGCGAAGGCTTTCGTTATGTATTCTTTTTCCCCCTCCCCCACCTCCTCATACATCACATACACGAGCCTACATGGAAAACGGAGGCATTGGGGAGCGCGAACTTTTAATCGGCAGTTAAAGGATTACTTATAAACCATACAAATTACTAAGATAAGTGTTAACTTTTGTACATAAACATCACATACACGAGCCTACATGGAAAACGGAGGCATTGGGGAGCGCGAACTTTTAATCGGCAGTTATAGGATTACTTATAAACCATACAAATTACTATGATAAGTGTTAACTTTTGTACATAAACATCACATATACGAGCCTACATGGAAAACGGAGGCATTGGATTGGGGAGCGCGAACTTTTAATCGGCAGTTAAAGGATTACTTATAAACCATACAAATTACTAAGATAAGTGTTAACTTTTGTACATAATTTCATATATGACAATCCTATGTGGTCACTGGTAATTATTAAAATTGTTCTTAATTTAGTACTGTTTAATTAATTATAAAATACATTGTGCAGTACTGATGCATTTATAAGTGTATTATATCAGTGAAACAAATTTTATTTTTTATGTCATAATATATTTTGTTGGTTTACTTTCAGTAAATTAGTAATTTTTTAAATAATCTTTTGTTTTCGACTTTTCAACATGCTCGCACAACCCCCCTCCTCGTAGAATTATCACGATCCCTTGGGGGGCGCGCCTCACAGTTTTAGAAACGCTGATTTAAAAGTATCCTGAATCGTTCGAATAAATGAAAATCTAGTAAACTTAGATACCAGTCCGACATGACTGCTGCAATATGTTGCTCATTATGCTATATGAAGGGAGATTATAAAAACAATTTGAATAAGTGAAATTTTTTATAGGTTAATTACACAAATTAATACATAAATATTATTGCATGCTCATGCATATCAAGGTGATTCTGTAGAATTAGAAAACTTATAAAAATGAAGTCTAATAGCTTCATTGAGATTTAAATTGTCTGTTGTGTTTTACTCCTTGACAGTCTGGGAGGATTTTGAAAACAATAAATGTATAACAAATAATATTTTATTTAATTACTTCCTCGAAACTGCATTTGTATCTGTTCTATTTTTTAATATTTTTTTTTTTAAATTTATAGTTGGTTATACTATGAAGGATATCAGATACTGGTGGCTAGAGGGTCCAAAATCAGTTGGGATGTCAAGCGATGTTGAACTTCCACAATTTAAGGTTATTGGTCATCGTCAAAGGTCAAAGGAGGTGCCACTCACCACAGGTAAGATACAACTATTTGCAGGTATGTTTTACATTGTTATATTAAAAGTCAATAATTGAAATTGTTCTCAAAATAATTCAGTATGTGTGTCTCAGTAAATCGAAACTTTATTTCTGATCATGAGGTAAGAAAACATTTTTTCTTATCTATAACAATCACAGTCTAAGGAATAAGGTGTCCAAAGGGGGTTTCGAGTTATTGTGCGTAAGGTAAGTGCAATAAAGGTTTTAAACTCAATGGTGTATTTGCAATGATGTTCTTTATATACGAGTGTAGCTTTCTATTTGCGAGAACAGTAATAAAAATTCTTAGTATCATCAAAAGTAAATTTTTTGAATTGTAAAAATATTTATTTTTTCAAATAGTTTAGCCAGATAAAAAAGCCAGAATTTAAAAAGATATTTTTAATACAGTTGATAAAAAATAGAAGAATAATACTTTTAAAATAAAATACAACGAAGATGCTATAAGAGTAATTATAACTTTTGAACAGTATTTAAATTTTTTTTAAATACGTCCATGGATTAAAATAGCTTCTAACTTAAAACAGAAATGTACGTAGCAATTAAAAAGTGTAATTAATGTACATTTAACAATCAATTTTAAAATTTAAAATGCGGATTTATAGTAAATTCACTCCTGGTTTAAATGAATTATGGAAATACTAAGAAAATATTAATAGATTAAGATTTAGAGCTACAGAAAGTTTTTGGTAAAATGTAAATTCAAAGGCTTTTACTAAATGACATCTAAAAACTAATAAATATATTTAAATTATTTTAGTAAAATTTATAATATATCTTAAATTTCAATTTATTCAGTATAATTTCCAAATCAGCTATAGTTCTTTTGCAATGGAATATGACACATGAATATGAATACTCTGAGAAAAAAAATAAGATTATGAATTCTTACTTGTGTATGTTTTTCCTGCATTCTAAAAAATATTTATATTACATAAACGTTTTTCTTTTCAATTATTGGAAGTGGAACATATTTTTTCTCTACCTGTATATTGTCTTGTTTCTTTATTTTTAAAGTATCAATAATCAGATTTATACTGTGTAGTTTTGCTACGGTTTATAGACGAATAACTTAATTGAAAAAAAGCCATATAGTGACATGTTTGAAGTGACAAAAAAAAAACCTTTTCATATTTCAATTGTGTTTTTTTTTCCTTTATGAATTCGTATTTAAAAAACATATTTAAAAACCCATAAATGTTTAATAAACTTATATCATCGATATCTACATTTAGTGCTCAAAATAAATTAATCATTTTCATATTAGCACTCTCTTGCACTTTATATACTCTTACAAGACTGTGATGTCTTCATTAGTAATTCCTTGTTAGAAAGCGAAGTAAAACTGACAAAAAACAGACAAATTTTCACGCAATACATAAATAAATAAAAAAACTAAATTCTTGAAAAAATAATCAGCATGCTACAATTACTAATAATAAAAATTTAATTTAATTTAATTTTTTATTTTGGACATTTAATCTTTTTTTCCGAAAAAAATAAATATTTCCTTATATAATTGCGATAATGGTGTCATTATTTTCCTTAAAAAATATATTAAGAAAAAAAAAACACTGTCACACACTAATTCGTAAAATAAATGTACTGTAGAAAACAAAAGTAATTTTTAACTAGTTTGATTACATAAAAAAACAGCTTTTTTCGACTACATCAAAAATAAAGCACAAACTTTACAACATGAATAAAAATTCCAAAACAAAGATAAAAAAAGGGTTTACCACTTATTTTCTGCATCCTCGTTCCTTACTGATTAAAAGAATTTGAAATCATTAATTAAATAACAAGGGACTCTGAAATGTCCAAACTGCTTGGCAGAAAAGACAAGTTGCAATGGGAAACGTCACGTTTTGTAAAGTTAAAACATGATACGAAAATAAGGGTTCTTTATTAGCAGTCGTTAGTTGAGTTACTTCCATTCACGTTTATGACTTCAACATCGCCTCAGTAAATTTCTGACATTTACCAGAGTACAGTTTTTACAATTCTGATGCACTTCCATAGGACGTAAAACTTAATTATTATTGTTTCTTATATATGTAAATGGGGGAAGTTAGTTAAATATGGTAAATAGTAATTTAATTCTTTAAAATGTGTTTAAATGTGTGACTAGGTGGAATAAATTTCTTAAATTGAAATTAATATCTTTTACTCCCTACTGATGTGCATGAATTTAAGGAAGATGAATGTACTTAGAGCATATTATATGAATACATTTAAAAAAAAAGAATAAATAATTGATAATGGACATTAAAAAGCATTTTGCATAATATGATTTAAAAATATGTTATTTTAGGTTATGTATCTATTATCACAGGAATTTACTCATACAAGTAATTTTTTACTATCTTTGAAATACTCCTTGAATTAAAATTGTAGTAAGAAATATATAAGGTTTAATTTTGATTTTTTTTTACTGTTTTTGTTGCAATGCAGCTTTGAAACGCTTCAATACATTTCGCTGTTTAACAAAAACATATAAAGAGCTATAGTTAAAGATTGTTCTATTTCATATAGATGGATTTTTGCACTTTTGAAAGAACTTATTTTAGATTAAAAGTAGTGATAAATAATAAAAATAATAATGAAGTCATGTTTGTTTTCAGAACTAATATAAAAACTCCAGGTAAAACGTAACAAAAACCAGAATTTTTGCTTAACTTTTCTGAAATTTTAATGGAATTTCGTAAAAAGAAAATACTTGAAAATACATGAAAGAGATTTTTCCAGTTTAGAATATTTTTATACTTAATGCAGATACGTTACCAAATTTTGAAAAGTTTCCATGCCAACACTTTATAACAGGTAGTTTGATTTCACTGTTGAAAATTTAAGCCCCTGTTTAAAGCCAGATATACAAACATTACAGATTGTTGAAATGAACAATTTTACCGTTAATAAATGCTAAAAAATTACTTTTAAATTAATTAATATTGATATTAAAGTAAATGTAATGAAGATATATTTACAAATGTGAAAATGTATAAAAAATAAATTTTTTTAATGTTTAACAATAGAGAGTTTTGGAGTCTAGTTTATATTTAAAATACCATATTAAAAGGACAATAATAAGAGCTTCTTTATTATCTCCAAAAATATTATTACCTTAATCTGAAAATATTTATTTCTTAGATTAATACATAAACAATTAATAGAATTTCTATAGACTGATTTAAATAATTTTATTTCTTTATTAAAATTTATATATAGGGTATTGTTGTTTATATATACGTTATTTATCTAATTATTATATCATTTTCGTTAACTTTGAATATTGAAGCATTATTAGGTGTTCTAAATTTAAATCGAAGTCATTAAATAACTATTCAAATTAAACTGTGTGTCCCTTTATATTGAAAACAGTTATGAGTATAGTCCCAAAAAAATCCCTTGTTCTTATATTTAAATAATTAAATTTTTTTGAATAACTGATAAATCATTATTTAAAGATAAATCATTTTTTTTAAAATTAACGTAAAAAGTTACAAATGCTAAAAATATATTTAGTTATGTACGTTAAATTTAATAACTCAAACAAATGTATTCAATAAAACAACTTCTTGTCAGAATGGAACATATTTTTCTTTTAAGCATTTTAATAATTTCATCTATATGCAATTATTTATTCTACTATAAATTCTCTAAGTAAGTCTGAAGTTTCAATGCTACTGGTAAAATTTTACTTTTAATTTCAAAGTTTAGAATGTAAATACAAAGTTTAATTTTAAATTGACTTTTATTTTAATGAATATCTGTGTATAACCTAAAAGTTGAACAGCTTTACAAAATATACTTCAAATACATCGATAAATAACACACCCATCCAGAAATTTAACCTATAAAATTTCTAAAATTATGATTAATAAGCTTGAACACAAATTTCAAATATCTGCTTTCAGTTTGACTCGCTTGACCATCTAGCATTGTGTGTAAACATGATTCATTTTTCCATTAAAATAAATAAATGTTTATTTGCATAGGAATGTGAAAAAAGTGTACTGTCCATTTTAGTTAAGCTATTTGACAAGAGGTAGTATAGCAAAAGTATATAAAATGTTATGTAAAATACTTTGGTAGAACTTAAGCGTGTTGCACGAAGATTTATATTGCATTCATTTAAATGGTGAAAATATTTAATAATACTGAAAATTTTGATTTAACTATTTTATATAGATTTTAGAATCTGTTCAGCTTTATTTATATTAGAGTCAATTTCTAGAAGTAAATCCCTTGAAACATAATTGTGAACTATTAACTTGATAAAGGTTTTTAATTTTTTATTTCATGAATTATTTTTTTCTGAATGTAATGATTTCGTTCATTAATTTCTAAAAACATGATCACCTTGACATATTTACCTTTTTACGAATTACTTATCCTAAATAATGTTACTTATTTTTGAAGTTATCCAGTTGAGTTGTTTTTGAATTAAGTTAAAGTCAATTTTAACTTATATACTCACATATAATCTTATAAGTCTTAGCTCTGTTTAGTTCTTTTGTTGTTAAATCAGCTTTGGAACAGCTGAAAACATTATATCAAAAACGAAAACATATGGCGATATAAAGCTTCTATCTATTCTTCAATTAAGTGAAATAAATATGTTATTCACTGGCTCTAATTTAAAGTGTTTGATTTGAAAGTTCCTTTTACTTTATATCATATTATTTTTACATACGTGTATAACAAAATAATCTAAATAACATATTTTAATTAACTAAAAATAATCACGTTTTTGATTTACAATTTTAGAATATCCATTGTTATAGACAACAAAAGTAATTTATCCACCTTTTGAAATTGTATAATTAAATCCATTTCTCATGAAAAAAAAAATGAATGGCAATAAATCCACCTTATAAATTGTTTGATTAAATTTTTCACATAATATTGCGTTCCATTTTCATTGTTTAAATGCAAAGTAAATTCAGACATTTTTTTTTCTTTTTTTGCGATTTTCAAAAAACGAGGAAACTTATTCTGAACTATTTCTAATGAAAAGTAGAGTACAGGGGAAAAAAGGGAAAATGAAATTTAATTTATCGCATTGCTCGTTGAAATCATCACGTTATGTCATTTTTCCAATTTCAATTCACAAGTTAAAAGAATTATTTTTCTGGATGAATTCTCAGAACCAATTCCATTATCATTTATTAAAACGGAATTTAATTTTGTAGAATTTTAAAAATAGAAATGTGTTTCTGGTAGCTAAGAGGTTATGGAAGTGATTTTGTGATCGGAGTTTTTTCTGTCAAGTCGTGTATTCGAATACAGGCGTCACCGAAGATTCACCTTGTGGAAGAGCTTTATGCTACTTCAATTTGTAGAGGCTTCAAGTTGGACTTTCAAGTTCAGTTTAAAGGCTTCAGTTTAGACTGGTATGGAGATCAAAGAGTGGGGTGTAACTCAGATTTCGTCTTCAGCCCTTGACCTTGGTTAAAAATTATGAGATCAGTCACCAATAGCATTAAAACAGTGCTGCTTACATTTTCAATATTTGTGACCCAATTTTCAGTCATTATTTTCATCGCCCTCCTCACATATATTAATAATATATTGAAAGCAAAAATGACGCTCTTTGGCGATAAAGCTACAATATAATATTAATTGTATAACGTACAAATTATCAAAATAAGTAATAAATTTAAATTTTGCATATATTACTTGAAAGTAATAGCTATTTTAAGTAAAATACTTTAAGCATTACGTTACCTTCTCAGTCCCAATTTATAAGTGTATTATATTAGTGTAAATACGTATTTTATTTCTTATAATAACTGAATGTATTTAAGTTTGCTTCCTTTCAGCAAATTAATAATTTTTTTTAATAACGTCTTATTTTCGACTTTTCGATAACTTCATAGCTCCCTTGGGATGTTTCCTACAGTTTGAGAATCACTGCCTCAAAATTAATTCGAAGTTTGATCTTAATTATCAATCAATAAAGAAATATTTATTAAAGCACCGACAAAATGAAATAAGCAATTAATTTTGATAAATGTTCTATATTTAAGGCTTAGAAGCAAAAAAAAAATATTTTCAAATAAAATTACTTTCTAAAAATCAGAAAAAAAGTGAAGAAATAATTTTTAAAAGATAGATTCAGAATACAGCAAAATAAAAACTTACTTAAAGTTTCATTAAAACTAAACAAAGAAAAAAATCAATTCTTTCCCCTTTCCTTTATTGCCTATCACTTACTTTTAATCTATTTTATAAGATCAAAAATAAGTACATAATTAAGTAATCCAAAAGTAACTTCTGCACAGTTTTTTCAAACTTTATTTTGTATGCACATATATATTTCAGGGATAATTATAATTTTTCAAAAGAAACCAATTTAAAAAAATCCTCTTTTCAACAGATGTGTGGGGCCCCACTTAATGATAGATAGCAGGTCAAGCGTAGCCATGGCAACAGACTCTGTAATGACTCACAAATTAAAAGCTCGATTTATGCGGTACAAAATTCCAACGAAACTTGAAACTTATTTAGGCACCAATATACAGAAACTGGAAAATGCAAATGCCACTCTCCATGTATTTCAATGCAAATTTTCCAACTACAGCTATTATTGCTGCGTTTCAATACTGCAAAAGTGTTTTACTTCACATCCCCCCTCCCAAAGTTGAAACTTTGTTTTATTCGAATTTTAATTACAGTTTGAACGACATTCTTAGGTTGCTTGGAAACTGACTAATTTGAAAGAAGCCACCGGAATTGGAGGAAGAATTTCGAAAGGAATGAGGCTTGCGATTAAATAGCACGAAAGCTTTGAGAAGATTTGTTACGTATGTAACAATGTGTAGTATGTGCTAAAGGTTAGGAGACAATTAAAACAGTTAGAAACAGGGTAACATTTATTTAAATTTTCGAATAATTCAGTGTCCTGTCTTATGGGAGTGCACAATCAGTAGTACCAGAGAGAGAGAGAGAGATGATCTAGTTTTATAATGGTGATTAACAAACACTGCAATTTAGCAATACAACGCACACAATTCAAGTAGTGTTCCCCGATTCGCAAAAGTAATTCCAATTTGACTAATTTACATGTGTAGAGAAACTGTGTAATCTCGATGCTTAATCCATGTCTTGTGCTCTCCCAAATTAAACTCAAATTTAAAAACATACAGATATTAGAACAATTTATAAGATTTCCTATTAAAAAGCTCAGTCTAAGTATATAATAATTAATGACCTGAAAGTTTGATAAGAACCACACAATAACAGCAAAAATTTCTGATACTATGAATTATTGTTTATAAGCCTTAATTTCTATTATGATCACTAAATCGACAAAGTAAAAAAAAAAAAAACATTCTCCCCCACTTTTTTTTTTTTTGCTTAAATATTCGTGAGAAATCCATTAAATCCATGGA
The DNA here is from genome assembly GCA_019973935.1 of Trichonephila clavipes. NCBI lineage: Eukaryota > Metazoa > Arthropoda > Arachnida > Araneae > Nephilidae > Trichonephila > Trichonephila clavipes. The sequence goes on from BMAU01020162.1 coordinate 37,422, forward strand.
CTGTGTTTTTTCAACATGATTATATGAACAAAAAATATACATTCTGATTAAGGCGTGAAGTATTTTTATTGCTTTGGAATCTCACTTGTATACTTGACCTCAGAGCTGTGAGTAAAATACCCACTATTAGACAAATGATCAGGATAAATGTTACCAACTTATTTAATCAAATTGACAACTATGACAATAAATAGCATAGAAAAATACGCTCCTGATCTTAATTTTCACTGACCCAAATCAATCCTAATTGATCCTTTTTTTCTTTAATTCCTAATTATGCCGTCTATTTACCAGAATGATTGGTAGATTGATTGATTATATTAACGTTTTTCTTCTAATTCTTAAAGCTGGCATCTAACTATTTACTCGCAGATTTAATGATTGGTAGAGCTGACAAAGCAAGCCACAGTCCGATACCTATACACAGAATGATTGGTAGAGCTTCTCACTTAAACTTAAATGCAAAAATTGCTGATCTTTCTGATCAGTCATCCATAGAAGCTCCTCTCGATACCAACTTATTTTAACTTTTAACATCTAACAAGGGGAGGCTACGATGCATGGATCACCGATTCGATCCATCTTTAGTACACGTGTAGGGCATAACCAGGAGTACAACGGGTGCAAGTAGTAAGGTGCGCTTCTCAGCCGTTTCCGAGAAATTAATTAATCGAAATTTGAGTTGCGTTCATATGCGTTTTACGTTAGCAAAAATTCAACGAGAGCGTAGCGCAGCGGTAAGAGCCCTGCTTCGTAAGCGCAGGATCGCTGGATCGAATCCCGCCGGTGAACTCGTTTTTTTTCCTAATATTTCATATTTTTTTACAAATTTAGGTGTCTTGAATAATATTTATTTTGGAATCAATTGTACAATTTATTTTTTTAACGGAAAAAAGGATTCTGAAAAAATCATATACAGGAGATTGAAGAATTAATACTTTTATTCCCAGTATTTTGTACAACTATTTATTCTACCATATTTTCTATTCACTATCGTGCTGTTCGAGCGCCGAATTACTGCACGAAGTAGGATGATATCGGTCATAGAAGCAGGGAAAACAATAGTTATGGCGGCATCTTGCGCAAGTGATAAATGCCGAATTTTTGCATTCGCAGGAATTTTTTAGCACATCTATCCGAAAGCAAACTTCGTTCACGTTCATGAACGATGTCCGGTCATCGCACAATTTGGCGGCAAACTACGCGTATTTTAACATGCAACAGAAAATTGATGCCGACAATTGATGGTGTACGAGAGACTGAATTTTGATACAATCTTCTCTGGAAGATATTTCTCTATCCTGTTCGATAATGTAAACACAGTTCTGTAGTCTCTTGATAAAGTTCTTCACTTGCCGGTAAAAATAAACATCACACGGCTGCACTAATGGAGTGCATATTTTGGTGGTATTTCGATTAATTAATTTCTCGGAAACGGCTGAGAAGCGCACCTTACTACTTGCACCCGTTGTACTCCTGGTTATGCCCTACACGTGTACTAAAGATGGATCGAATCGGTGATCCATGCATCGTAGCCTCCCCTGTATTTTCTCTCTATAACTCAGACTCTTCTTTGCTGCAACCGGATTGCTTAGGCATCCCTCCACCCACTCCCCTCACGGAAAAAATGAATAAATAAATAAAAATCTTTTTAAAGTCAAGATATTTTTCATCAATTTTTATCTTTATATTTTATTTATATTTGTAAATGTATTTATATCAAAGTTATTTCTCTTTTTACATTTTTTCTTTAGTTATTTTTAAGTTTACAATATTATTTATAAAAAGGAAATTTGAAAGCATTTTCATGCCATCCAAAATATCCTGAATGGAGATGAAGGTTCGGAAGAACTAAGTGCTCCCACCCCAAGGAATTTCAACTACAAATTTGCACACTTAAATAAATAACTGAAGCCTGGAATATTTTACTACTTACAATCACACTCGTAAACTTAAATATATAAATAAATTCGTTGCACTGTATGACACATATATGAAAAGACGTTCATATAGCAAATGCGCTTCTGATTTATATCTATACTATATTTTTGATGTAGATAGAGAAAAAGAAAGTCGCTAAAATTTAATACTTACTGTTCAGAAATGACGCCTTTAAATAAAAAAAAATATCAGTCAGCTTTATATAAATATATATATATATATATATATATATATATAAATCCTTTTAGGAAGCAAACATACATTCTAGTAGCCTACAAGTGTGACTATGCATTACGCAAGTCAAACAGCCTTACACCAACCACTTCCTTTCTCGATAAACGAGACTAAAAGTCCATTTTCCTTTACTTCGGACATCTGAAGATAAAGACAAAAGATTGAAAACCATAGAGAATGGAAGAGAAACTAAATACCGAGGAAAATATGGAGCCATTAGCTAAATCTGTTTTGGCCTCTAATACGTGTGTGTACATCTTAAAGGTTCATCCGCTGTGCGTCTTGCTATTGTTCGGCTAGGTTCATTAATAAAGAAGCAATTTCTGATCATTCTGCCTTGGCATATTTAGGATAAACAAGGCGTTAATCACTTTAGCATTAAACTAAACAGTTTATAATCTAAGTAAATGGCTAGTTTTATAATTTATGTGACATCTAGTATCTAATTTAGATATTAATTTTGGGTTCTAGAAAATGCCTTTTTTTCATGTGTATATGTAAACTATTTTATTTATTAAATTATATGCACCTGTGTACCAGGCTTCTGGTTCTTCGAAATAAAGCACAATTCGTAATAGTTTCGCAAATAAGGGGATGTAAATGTATTCTCAGTGTGAACAAAAATACCGATGCTATTGTCATAAATTTTTGGTAAATTATATACTATCCTGTAAATACTCCACTGTGCATCTATATAGTGAAATAATTATTTTAGTTTATAAATTATTCAAACATTTCTACAACATTTAATGGCATTAAAATATTTATATTTTTCAAACGAAAGAGAGATTTAGAATCAGAATATTGATGATCAATGTTTTGCTGCAGGTGATACTTGCGAACATAAAGAAGACTCAGGAATTGAATGTTTATGTTTGTTTAATATATGTCCATATTTAATACTCGAAAACTGGTAATTTATTTGTAAATACTGGTGAGTTTACTTACAGAAGTTATTGGCGTTTTATAAAATCTCTCTCCATAATTACAAATTTTTTTTTCTCTATAGTATTTTATTTCATAAAATACTAGTTCTTATGTATTTATTGCCTTCAATTTCAAGTATACATTTGTTGATCTGAATTTTAGGAATGCACAGTAAAATTATTAGGATGTATGCATTAAATCAATTTTCTATAGAGAAACTACACAAAAAAACATGAAATATTAAAATTACTGTGTCATTTATAAAATACAACGAATATTTCATCTGTGTAAAATATTGTTACATAGCCTACAATGTAAATTACGACTTTTCTGATTAATTCAAATGTACATGAAACATTAGAACATTGCCCAAGTGTTTGAACTTATACTGCTTTTAATCATGTAACATATCAATTTATATAACAAAACATGATCATGAATTTAGCAACAAAAAAACTATTTTTAAATGCATCGTACTTAAAGTCCTGAATTAATATAAAACTTTATGCCATTATTTTAAAGAGAAAATCCATAAGACTGTCTTTCAAATAAACATATTTTTCAAGATCAAAAATATTAAAATTAAAATTGTATCTAACTGCACATTAAGTCATCACCACAAATTTTAACACTATATTTTTTTATTCAATAATCTGTGTTACATTGTCAATAAACTATAATGTTACATAAATAGCTCCGAAAGTCCTCACAAAGGTGCTTTTAATTTTAATTTCAAACTACTTTTCTTTCACAAAATCAAAGTAAAGACCTATTTGGAAATGATCCTTAACTCCCCTGACTTAAAACGAAAAGTTTCCAGCAATGATACGTGATACCGCTTTTAGTAAATTTTAATAAGCATACTTGTTAAACGAGTACGGTACGTATAAAATAGTCCGGACTCAATTAACTGCCAAATGCATCGAGAAAGATTTCGCATTCAAAACTCAGCCTTCCTTTTCCATAAGAAAAGAAAATGAAGCTTCCTTTCTTCATAAATGATATCCTTTCGTTCTCATGCCTTCCTCAACTATTGTAAAGAACAATCGAATTGCTATATTTAGTTGGAGATATTGTAATTATCGCCACAGAGTTGCGACGCTTCTGCGCTAATATTCCTGTTTTAACGAGAGGAAGATACTGGAAAAAATGAAGATTGATAAAAGAAAAATTCTTCAGAGCAGCACCAGACTATTTCGCATAATGAGTCTTCTAAGCGAAGACTGCAATTAAATTTTAATCGTTTTCCTGCACGTGATGGTTTCGATTGCTAGAATGAAAAATGAAAGGATAGAAAGATTAAAATGATATTTTTTGAGGTTATACTTCGCATGTTTGTAATTTTCGGTGATTTTTTTTTTTACATTTTCAAGGCTGTAACTTGTTGATGCGATAATTATCAGTTTTCGCGTAATTTCTGTTGCCTCATTACCAATACAAATGATCATTACTAACATCTTGTGCGATCATCTTCCTTTACGATATTAACACGAAAATAAAAGCAATAGATAATTTTCGAAGATGAAAAATGAAAAAAGGGAACGTTCTCTCTCCCATTAATTTATTCAAAAATATCCTTTAATGAAGTGTATCGTTAGTGAATATGAATGGTTTCAAATACAAAGGGAGAACTTTTTTTTAAAAAAATTTAGAATTTTGATTCAAAATGTGCAGGCTAATTTATCGCTACTAACAAGTCGACGTGGAAAATTCAATTTCGGCTTTTTTGAAAAATTGTATCAATTCTATCACAGCTTCTTGATTGTTTATTTTTCTTATCTTTTTGTAGAGATAATTATACGAAATACACATAAATGTTTGACATATTATTACCAGAAAATAATAAGATTATTATTATTTAGGAACTTGAAAGTAAATTAATAAACTAAGAAAGAGATCATAAATAAAAACACACGAGTTAAAATAATTAAATAAAGGATTTTTTTTCAAATTAAAGAAATAAAATATGTCGTGCAAGAGGTCTAACAGATTATCTGGAAATATACGCCAGTCACACATATTAAAGGAGTGTTATTGAAAAAATATCCTTATTCTAAAAATATTTCACGTGAATGAAAATATATTTTCAATATTAACATACTTTTTGTTTAAATAAAAAATAAAATGCATTAAAATTAATTAAAATTAATAACAAATTATGCATGATATTTTTATGTATTCTATAAACATCCGATCAAATTTTCAAAACCAGTTGAAGAATAACTGTAAGAATACCTAATCAGATATACCTAGCACTATTTGTAGAAGTATAGTCTACAAAATAATGCAATTACAGAAAAAATTCACCTCAAGTTGAATACGAATTAGCAACAAATAATTATAAACATCACAACAACTAAGTTAATGTTTAACAAAGTACATTATATAAATGAATATTAAGAATTACAATTAAAATTTAACTATTGTGATTATTGAATGTTTACGATCACCAATTCATGGCTAGAGTTACTGAATCATGTGCTCGGGCCCTGGTACCACGACACAAACACCTTTTAAAAAGAGCTGATGCGCGTTTAATTTGCCAAAGCTCAAAGTATATACGTTGTTGTGGGATGGACATTATGAGAAGGGATTACAAACTCCCTTGCAGTCCTTGATACGTGGGTTCTGTCAAAAATTACAAGGTCCCCCTGTAACTTTAACATGCGACATTAATAGAAGAAATTATCAAATCAACCAATGAAAGATACCTTCCAATTCTAGATATGTAGTATTATTAAAATATTTTTATTTTGAAAGTAGGATATACCTCTTTTAAAAGAGGTATATCATACACTCAAAAGAGATAGTGTATATACTTCTTTAAAAAAATTAAATGTTAATGAAATATGTATTTTGTTTAAATTTTGTATCACCATATTTGTAATAAATTTGAAACTTTCGAAAAATAATTAACTTGCTTATTTCAATGATTTACTTAGTATGGAAGGAAAATGAATTGCCTTGAAAAAAAATTTTTAATCAAACTCTAAAACCTTTAAGGAAATATATTAAAATAATTTTATCACTTCTTAGAATTTTCCAGGGTTGCTATTATTAAACATTACAAATACTTAATACGATAGTTTCTGTGAAAGTTGCTTCAGAAATATCTTGAAGCACAGTATGGTTAAAGAAGTTGAGTTGAAATTTTTTCAGAGAAAAAACATTTAAAAATCCGAATGTAGATGAGATTTTAAGAAAAAAATTCACACAAAAAGTAAACCAATTGAAGAAAAAAATGCTTCTTTTTTACTACCATATTCATGTGTCATACATTGTGTGGATTTGGTTACTTAAAAATAATTGCAAAAGTTTTATATAAGATAACACTTGAGTTCAAAAAATATAAGAAAGAGAAAAAGATAATAGAATTCACTTAAAAAAACAATGACTTTTATTAGAGATTTAATTTTAATAATAATATGTAAAATACACACTGATGGAGAACAATTTAGCATATATATGTCAATTATAAATATATTAAAGGAAGCGCATATCTATAATATCCTCAGATTCTTACAGTTGGATCCCTCTGAACCATTATTTAATGCTTCATCTATTTCTTAGGAAACTACTCTCGTCTCATCTGTGAAATCCAATTCATTCGTAGCATGGGCTACTACTTGATCCAAATCTACATCCCAGCAGGACTCATCGTCATCATCTCTTGGGTGTCTTTCTGGCTGCACCGCAATGCCACTCCAGCCAGAGTGGCTCTTGGGGTGACCACTGTGCTCACCATGACCACTCTTATGTCCAGCACCAATGCCGCCTTACCCAAGATCTCCTACATCAAGAGCATCGATGTCTACTTGGGCACTTGTTTCGTCATGGTGTTTGCTTCCCTTCTGGAGTACGCTACTGTTGGTTATTTGGGCAAGAGAATTGCCATGCGGAAAACTCGTGCCCAACTCATCGCCAAGATCGCTGAGCAACATCGGCAACGATGTATGGCCCATCATGCAACTACATCTACCGCCTCGACAGCCGATGGTGGCCCAGGCGATGCTGCGGTGCTGGTAGCTGCCAACTCCGAGGTGCCTCTAGTGAGAACAGCGGTGAGTACTCACCGATACCGCTGTGATGGCCTCAACCCTTCCGCTAGCCAGGTAATTTAACCTTCATTGTATTAAACGAAAACCGCGTTTAATTTAAGAATCATAATCCAGTTAGGCATTTTTTCTTAGTAATCGTCAATCAACAGTCTACTTTCATTTTAAATTAAACATGTGCAGATGTCAAGCAACATATGCCATAATTAAACGAAGTTAATGTTCCTACCCAAACAAGCCCAAATCAGTGTATATCGGTACCAATCCATTAAGAGGTCCACAATACTTATCGACGACACATTTTAATTATTGTAATGTTTAAGGTATCCGACTACGTTCGGAACAGTGATTTCAAAAAGGCGCAAAAATGGATAGTTTGTATGATATTTAGTGTCACTTAGATTAGAATGTATGTATAAAATTGGTTTAAGGACATTTTGACAAAAAAATATTTAAAAACTATATTTCGGCAAAAAATTAACTTGGAATAACCTTTTTTTTCAAAAGGTTCTCCTTTTGTGAAAAATGCTTCTATTATAATAATATTTTGCCTGTATATAATACAGACCTCTGTACAGAGGTTCAACTATGATTTTTGAAAAATTCACATCATTTTAAGAGTTACAACCATTTGAAATAGTTATTAGTGTTTTTTTCTTAAAATTTCTCCCCTTTGCTGTCGTGTAAAACATGGATAAACCTACTTCTAAGTTATATGTTTCAAAAATTCTAGTTGAGCCTCTGTACAGAGGTCTGAGCTATATACAGGCAAAATATTACTATAGTAGAAGAAATTTTCACAAAAGGAGAATATTTTGAAAATTGGTCATTCTATGTTCATTTTTTGTTAAAATATTATACTTAAATAATTTCTTATTGTAATAATATTCTTAAAACCGTTTTATATACATTTTCTAATATAAGTGACACTAAATATCTTAAATGTTATCCATTTATACGCTTTTGCAAAATCACTTTTTCGAATGTAGTCGGATAACTTAATGAGACACAAACTTGTCGTGATTCGTCTTACATTCTATAAATGAACATACTCGCTAACAAAATTTATATTTCAAATACTAAGGTGCTGACAGCAGCGCTCTCGCATGGCTAATATTTCGGCATGGCTAATACAATATTTTTTCTTTGGTTATAAAAACTAATTTAGTTTCTTTTAGAAAAATAATCATAAATTTATATTCGGCGCGCAATTATTTTGAAAGCAAGATTAATAATTTGCATGTGAAAAAAGTTTTCTTTATATATATTTTGAAGTCGTCGTCAGTATATACTAGCAAATCCAAAAAAGTTCATGACGAGTTTAACAAATGCAAATTTGAAATCAATGTTCTCTTAACTGATACGTAAATTCAAGCAATGGACAAATCAAGTGTTGAATTAAAATGGTGAAAGATTAACTCGAAGTTACATTATAATTTCTCAATTTAATATATTATGTACCACTGTGCAAATTAAGTTTATTTAACAATATGTGGCTATATTTTTCATCACACATATTAATCATATCCTTGGCAAAGCTTCGCTAAACCTTAATTTTACTAAAGAGTTTTGGAAATCTTGGTAGGTCTGCGTGACTTTATCTGAGTTACATTATTTATTGGTATGTACATGCTAGCATAGATATAATAAAAAAAGAAACATTTCTACATAAAAAAAAATGCTAATCAAAACTCTTAAAACAATAATTTATTTAGATGAATTGATACGAAAAACAATTTATAGTAGCACAGAAATATTTTAATGTTAAACAAAAATACTGAGTTTTAAATAATTTCAAGCCTGCAATTATTTTTAGAAAGTATAAAAACCAGAGAAAACGCGTACGACAGTTAATATATACTAATCAATCATAAAACAGATAAACTTCAGTTGAAGAAAAAAATTATGACTTGAATATAATTACTGACACACTCTTATCCTGTTCAGTGGGTGTTAAATAGTCATTCATATAAATATATATTAAAAAAACCCTTTCATGCATATAGAGACCATTCTAAATCAACTTAATCAGTATTAATATACATTTAAATTAAGTTAACTGTGAGTGGCTAATTATTAATTATTCCATGTTTCCACAGGTACTCTTAATGATATTTCAATGAAATTTGTTTTCAGATTTTCATGGAATATTTGTACTTGATCTGGAACGAATATGCAGTATATATGTATCATAAATATATATATATATATATATATATATATATATATATATACATACCATGTTGATACATATTTTACTATTTTATTTTTATGAATGTAGTGTTAAATCTTAAAACTATATATATATATATGCAAATGTCATCATTGCTATTTATATCCGTTCTAATGTCTTGAAAAAGTTTCAAACAAAATTAAGATACTTGATTTGCATGTTTTATAGTACAGGTATTTGCTATATCAAGTGGATTACATATTTTCTTTAAATGTTACAAATATACTGTGTTATACGCCAAAAATATTAATATGGAAAGCAAATCTTTAAAATGAAAAAAAATTAATTTTTCAAATATTTATTCATAATAGATGAGATAAGAAAAATGTTTGTTGCGTTTTATAATTTACTTTATAGTTTTAGAAAATACTACTCTAAATATCCGATACAAAAATTTTTAAATTAAAAATAATTTGTCGTATTTTCGTTTTTCTAACATATGTTGCATTGAAAAACCAATCGCAGAAGAGTTTAGAAAAACCTTTTTAAAAAACACTTTTCAAAATACAAGACAGCAAAATAATTATTACTTTTAATGGTGAAAATGGTATCTTAAATAACATTTTCTAAATGAAATATCAAGTATCTCGTCTGTTAGTTCTCCCAAATATTCAGTTTTCAAAAGTATCAATTAATGTCATCATAACATTTTTTACTGTCAAAAGTGTCACTTAAGTTGTCCAGTTGAACAGTCAACTGCTTCCGAAAGGCCAATAATCAGCTTATTAAGTTATTTAATAACTTCTCATTTGCATTCAGTAATTAATCAAGGTTTGGAAATCAAAATACATTTATTTAATATAGCTGTTTAATGAGTTGTTGCTAATGAATGCAAATAAGAAATATATTAACATTTTAATTCATTTATTCCTTTGTAGTATTTTTTTTTTGAAATTTATAATTTAAATGTATATCTCCTTTATAAAAATTATTTCCAAGTTTTTCAGCAAGTTCCTCTAGTTATACAGCAAATCGATATACATAAAACAAAAGAAAAAATTCAGTTTAGTATAATGTTGTGCAAAGTATGTGTTATAACAATAAAACACAAACTGCTTTTTTTAAAAATAATGTAAATATCAATTTTATGAGTATGGAACACACACACAAAACATTTTGTGTAAAGTTGTTAAGGTTTAATTTTCGAATTTTTTTTCTTTTAAGCCTTTTTGCAAATTTATCATATTTCTTGAAGTATACGAGCATAGTTCTAAAAAAAATGTTTCGTAAGCATACAGTCCGGAGCTTTTTAATTGAAGTACAAAGTATTTAAATTAAATCAGCCATTTTCATAATTCATCATATTATTGATTTATTATCATTGATTTATTTCCGATTCAATATGCAACTTGAATAACATTGCTTAATAAAAGCGGTTAGAAAGTGTACTTATATATTTCACTTCCTCTCAAAATCAGGCAGTTATCTCTAGGTTGCTGCCAAATATCGAAAAATTCGTATTATATTTTCCTAACAATTAGGTAATGATAAGAAAAATGATTTTTTTCAAAGCTGTTCGCTAAGTTAAACAAAATTAATTGTTTAATACAAAAAAATATTTAAATTATAATCACTAGCAGTGTAAAATATGTGTAAACCAAACTTAAATTAAAATAAATAGGGAAATAATGTACTTATACAGGTAATAAAATAAAGTTTTTAAAATGAAATGAGCAAATTTCTAAGAAATTTTAAGAGCACAGGAAATGTGCAAGCCAATTTCAGTTTCTCAGTTAACATTTATTTGACAAAAGATACTTCAATCTGTGTTTGGATAAGGACGTGATTTATGATGAAAATGTGTATCAATTGAGAATGGCATTTCAGTGGCAATTTGTGATTTTCTAGAAATCATTTTCGAATAACAAGAATTTTTTAAAATGTTTGCTTATATTGCTACGTACTCAATCATTTCAGTGTGTAATATGTCAAAAAAACACTTTCCTGGTTGAAGATTTTCTAGACATTGCACTTTTAATTTTCAGCACATTTTATTCCTTTTCATGTATTGGTTGAAATTAAAGTACTTTAAAGAACTTTTGAGATAAAAGTAACTTAAGATCAACTCAATGAATTATTGGGAACAGACCAAATCAGTTCAAGACACTGCCAAAAGTTACATAATATTTCAACATATATGTTTCAGATCGAAAATATCATTTTCTCTGCTGAGACTATATAAGTTCAAAACCCCAACACTTTTATTTTGTCCAATTTTTGACAATATGTACAGAAAATGTATTAGTATTTCAAACTAAAATACACATTATAATGATGTTTATCTGCAAGTTTAGAAAAAAAGGAATGCATTAAGCGTGCAACGTTATAAGAAAATCTTCTAATTGCACTTAAAAAATTAATATTAACTCCCGCTTTATTTTTTCTTTCAAACAGTGTTAGTAAACAAGTATTAATATATCATATCCTTCTTTGATTATACAGAACGCAGTTTTTCTTTAAAAATTAGAAAAATGAAACCAATCCTTTCACTTAATACATTTTAAACCTTAAATGTCTTTTTATTTTTAGTTATTTGTTAGTAAACATAAACAGATTTTATTTTTAGAAAAAGTGAATGTAAAAGAGAATTTTAGTTTAACAAATATGAATATATATATACTTAAACTTAGAGCACTGCTTTCGTAAGTATGTGATAGCTTTGGAAAATATAATATTTCTTATATTCTGGTTCGTTGACAGTTGTCATTCTTTTAATAATTTCATGTTCGTCCTAATATTTAGAAATTTATCACCTTATTTGTAGGATCTATCTGCTACTAATCGTCATTCTTTTTCCTTACATTTACTGTTTACCTTTGATATATATATATATATACACTGGCCTCAAAAAGTTAAGGTACAACATGTTTTTCGAAGCTCACCATAAAAAAAATGGCAGTAACAATAAAATGCATAGTTTACATGAATGATAATAACGAACTTTAAAAACATTAACGCAAAAACGATTGCTACCACTTTTATTTTATAGAAAAGAACGTATATTTATGAGTGAGAGAAAATATGCAAATATCAAGCTTTCGTACTTTTTTGTGTGTAAGTTGTGTTGATTTTCAACAGTTGTTGGCAGTTTCGGTGACAATAGTCAATAGAGTTTAGAAAATGTCTCAGAGACGTCGTTTACCCAATTCGTTAAGGTGGCGGGCAGTTGGATGGATGGAAATGGGATTG